>JAFJYH010000442.1:0-30462 GCA_017365405.1 Cadophora malorum | reverse complement strand
TCCCCAGCCCCCGCCTCGTCACCACCCCAAGAACGAAACCTAAAAGTTCCACTGCTACCATTCTCCGTCGGGTAGCCTTCCCGATCATACACAAGCCCCCTCTCCTTCAGCGCCCTCCAAAACGGAATCCCAGCCCTCCTCTCGTCATCTCCATGCACCCACCCGACTACCCCATCAACCATCGCATGTGCAATACGACCTGCCCATTCTGACTCAAATCTCCTTCGCCTTCCTCCTACTGTGTTCCGGTCGGTAGGTTCAGGTTCGCGGAGACACGGGTAGGAGAATGACCAAGTTGCTTGAAGGATGATCGCATCGCTGACCTCGTCCGCCACCTCCTCGGCCTCTTGTTCCTTGCTGTTGGGGTGATCTGGGAAGACCGTTTTGGTGGAAGAAAAATCGTGGAAAGACATTCCGAGCTGGCCAGCATACGCTACTCCCCTCGCCCTCTGTTGCACTTTTCGAATTAAGAGATTCTCGTCCAATAGTGCGACGCGCTTTATCATGGCGCTGGTATTTCTGTCAACTTAGCGTGTATCCGCCACATCAACGCCGGTCTGCCTCTCGTCGAAGATTAAGCATGAAGAAAGATAGCTTCGTGCTTACTTCTTCCCACTATTTGCCATTGGTGCTTGCAGAATCTCCAGCCATTTCTTCACCTTTTCTTCACAAGTTGCATCACTCCCATCCTCATTCCCTTCATCGTGTTCAGGAACTTGCATGTCCATCTCCTCGAAACCAGGAATATTACTTTCCAAGCGTACAAGACGCGGGTTCCATGCTTGTGCTTTGATGTCGAAATCGATTACCTCTATTTTCTCGTTGGCACTGGAGGAAGAGAAATGGCTGCTTCTGATCTGTAGCCACGGAGTGAGAGGAGTGAGCAGAGGATCGTGTAGTGCTTGTACGAAGTATTGTCCGGCTAATGACATTGCTGATTTTCTGTCTGGACTCGGTATTGTGATATAAGCTCTTGTAAGAAACGCTGTTCGAGATAGAATGGAGACATCTAGAGTAAGACTAGAATTAGCTGCTGTCACAAGGATTTCTTGGCTCCCTTTTCGAAAGTATGCGCCACATCGCGGGGTACAGTCATTGTATGAACGAGTAAGCATCATTACTCGAAGATCTAGCGAATGGGATTTTGAGAGGAAATGCGACTCCTCCCCTACTCGGTGACCGGTGACGGATTAGGAAATCGGTCACGTGGTGTAATCCTTGGTTTCACCAACCGCGTACGATTTCTCTCCCCACTGTTCCATGTCTTCTGTAGGAAAGGTTTTTCTTCGCATAGAATTAGCTACAAGCTTTCAGTTCGCCTTCAGATCCATCGTAACTCGATTTAAGGGTCCTGTCTATCTCGGTCTCCAGTCCCGGCGTCTGAATGAGGGGTTGCCAGTCGTGCGGCTGAGGCTAAATCGTTGTTCGTGAAAGCGGACTAGAAACAAAGAGCAATATTTCAAACAAAGTCCTTGTCTGTGCTGTCTAGCCTCTGCAAGCCAAAGCCTTTGCGCGGGAAGAAGAATCGATCTCGACCTCGAGGTCGTGTTTGACTCCAAGTCACCTGACCTACGTCGATCGAGGACACCAAGTCGGAGTAACGCGTCTGCACAAACGTAACGAATAATTGATGGATCTGTCATCTCAAGAGTGAAGAAAGGATCAAATTTTTTGAAATGAATTGCTGGTGGCCATAATGGATCCTCCGTTCATAAAGCTGTATCCGAACCAACGACATGGTTCCAAGAGCTCATCGGACTCGTCAGATGGGTTCAGCCTGCAGGGCTCTCTCTCAGGAGTATGACTTAGAATGACAATCTTAATATCATTTGCTGATTAATTGTCGACAGTCTCAAAGTACTGCTCAGTCTACGCCTCCAGGAAGTCCTCCTACAGAATCAGGCACGCATAACACTTCGCGAGCAAGGTATCATATGAAAGACATTGGCGAGTTTGCGGAAGTTCTTGAGATCTCAGCCAACAGAGCACTTCCGAATCGTGGACTTACTCGATACAAAGAAGTCCAAGTCCTGCTTTTACGATGGGAGGAAGACGAGCTGGAAGTTGAATGGGAGCTCAACGACTTGGCTAAAGTCTTCGGAGATTATGGCTTCACGACGGAGACTTGGCTAATACCAACTAAATCGCCATTGAGGAAGATGATGGCAAAGGCACTTGAATTTATAGATGATTATGAAAGTCCAGACACTCTCTTGATCGTCTACTATGGAGGACATGCCAAGATCAATGAAGCGAGACAGTCTACGTGGTCATGGTAAATATGAGATCTTCGGATTTCGGAGATCTATGTCCAGGACTTACTATACATAGTACCCGAAACATGAGCTACAGCTCTTTCGAATGGAACGCGTGCCAAAGTCTGTTCGAGCAATCCACATCAGACACCCTCTTTCTCTTCGATTGTTGCTCCGCAGCAGCCGCAGCTTCATCTGTCCCAAGCCGAACAAGCGCCATCACTGAAACTATCGCTGCGTGTGGCTGGGAGACCTGGGCTCCAGAACCCGGACGCCATTCTTTCACCAATGCTCTGATCGAAGTCCTTGAAGAATGGATCGACCGTAGATCGTTTTCGGCTGCGATGCTACATAGTGAGGTTCTATCCGTCCTCAAGGCAACGAGACCGAAGAAGAGATTAGAGATTAGCAAGACGCCCATCTATATCGTTACGACATCGAATCCCAAGACGTGCAGTATCGAGATCTGTAAGCGAAGTCAAGGATCCATGAGCCAGAGCTACGTTCAGTCTGAATCATGTAACCCAGATCAATCCTCGACGCAAGTCTCTGCGACGGAACCAGCCGAACCCGAAGATAAATTTGACTTGTCTTCCCTGGTTGCCACGTTACCAGACAACACCTTCGCATTACCCCATGTCATCATGTCCGTAGCACTTGAGACCGACCAGATGCTAGACGTCAACGCATTCGAACAGTGGATGAAGAATTTTCCTGCGGTTGCCAGATACGCCAAGGTACAGGGTGTTTACCAGAGCTATTCGATACTAGTATTGCTTTCTGTACCGGTCGTTGTGTGGAACCTTTTGCCTGAGAACTCTGCTTGTAACTTCGTTGGATACGCGAAGTCGGACAACTTGTTCACGCCGAACACGCATTCGAATCAACCTGTAGCGATCAGTAGTCTTAACGGGGTCGAACCCATGAAGCGTCGATTGGCTGAAATGTCACTCGATTCAGTCAAGTAAGCATACCCAGTACTGTCCTTCTAATAGTCTCGATTCTCGATTTTCCTAGGCATTTACTTAGACCCCAAGAAAGGGACTCGCCCTGGATTCATAGCATGAGTGGAGTACTAACAGGCCACACAGTATCACGACACCCGCCTTCAAGTTCAACCCTCCTGTCACCCCTGAATTTCGATGGCCATCACTGGATCCGTCAATGCTGACACCCAGAACTTCGCGAGAGACCTCTCCGTTGGCCATCAACTACGCACAAAGCCCGATATCAAGTTCTCGACCAGGTCTCCAAGCAGCTCTCACGCAAAGTCTTGGAATATCACCAGATCATTGGGCGCTCACCGTCCAGCACAATACAGGCGAGATCAAACACTTCACGTCCTCGTCACTGACACCATACTGTGATGAGATATTGACGACCAAATTCACCAAAAGATTCAAGAGGTACACTGAGCGAGCTGAAGGTCCAAAGCCTCAGCAGGTGGAGTATAATTCAGGTCCGTACTTTACAATACGTCCAGCGTCTGATACTAATTTCTGCTCAGGCTACTACAGCGAAGAATCCAGCACAAGTCTTCGTCCTCAATCCCGAGTAGGATACCATGACTGGGATTCTGATGAATCCGGTGAATTCATATCCGCACAGAAGCGCAGACGTCGACAGCCTCATTGGAATTCTGACTCCGAAGAATCTGAGGAGGAACTATTCGCACCTCTTCCTAGCGGGAAGCAAAAACCTACGACTCTACGAATTGGCAACGATAAAGAGCTGGAGAAATTCTACCAGGCTAGATTTACGGAACTTCAAAGTACTCCTTGCAAAATCCTGGCCAAGGCTTTCGTCAAGGTAGTGGAGCCAAGGAAACAGTCTCGATATCCATACAGCAAAGGGCAAATCAATGCGCCGCCGTGGTGGCCTGCGCTGAGTGGGAATAATTCTGTGCGGCACAAGGACCCTGATCATCTGTTCAAACAAGGTACGAATCCTTTCAACAACCGATCATTATGAAGTGGAAGAGACTGATAGATGACTAGAACGAATCCAACTTCTAATCCACATCCTCCGCATGAGCGTCGAGCCGGTCGCATCTCAACACCCCTCATTCCAAGATCAAGACCTCAGCGTTCAGAAGCTTGAAGGTATCTCCTACGAAGCCTTGTCACCATGGTTCAAAGACCCCGAGAATCCTGAAAATATGTTCCGCGCGCCTCTGATTAGAGAGCTGTTCAAGGTCGCGAGATACGAGGAGAGGTACAAGAATGGTGAAATTGGTGAGTGGATCTTCAACATAAAATAAAGATATTGGATATGACTAATGATGAGGCAGATGCTGATACGAAAATATCTGTCATGTATCTTGGTAGTCTAGAAGAGGAGTCTGGCGAAGATGAGGATATTACCACAACGCCTGCGACAGATCTGCCAGCTTCTCACGAGCTGGACATTGGGACGCCAGGGTCTGCGCGGTATGAAGCTACCTTGAGGTGGGAATCTTGAAGAAGAGTAGCCTGAGACCAGTATCGAGATCATTTGGATTATTATCATTATTGAACATTCGTACTCTTGAAAACCGGTACCATCACTTCGCGCGCTCCGTGTTTTTTGCTCTCGCTTAAGTGACAGCTACGCCCCACCACGTCAACATCAACACACCCCAAAACAAAACAAAAATACCGGGAAAAGACCAAAATGAGAGAAGGGTACAAAAGCAAATCCTGGTAGAACCGAGCAAGATCGGAAGCAAAAACGGCAAAACTCAACTGGAAACTCAACTACCCGAAGGCGTGTTAAGATTTACTCCAGTCTACAAACGTAATTTAATACGTTTTTGATTTTTGTGTACTGGTCGTTACCTAAACAGGTAGCTGGTGTTCGTGTACGAAATTGGCGATCCGCACAACCGGAGTCACGCCAGTTCAGGCCGGTGTTCCGATTGTCGTGGTAAAAGTTTGCTTATTTTGCTACATACAGTGCTTAGCAGTACGCAAATTTCAACGAGTACTAGTGGGAAAGTTTTTCGCAAGAGTCCAATGCTGCAGCACAAGGTCGTCGGTGTCTACCTTCTATTTACTCGTGATCTACTCCATGAGTGACCGTGAATCTTATCATGCTATAATGTTAAAGCTGCAGGGGCCGTTGACGCGTTGGATGCTCGCTTTGTCTCTGCGAGGCGCAACATCGTACTTCTGCCCATACACCGTACATCAGATCTCCCAACACTCTGCCAGCAATCAACCCTTGATTCAATACAGTTCAAAACGGGCTTTTCTACTCGAAGACACTCACTAACTCCGAAACTATATAAAAGCACCTCACGGCCAGGGTAAATTACTAAAGCGTCCTTCTGCTCCATTTCGAGATTGCAAGATGCTGGGTCCTCTGAGGGTCAACACGTCCAGATGCTGGTCAGATGAATAGTTTAGAGCCACGTGGGATTCTCGTATGAGAGGTCTGGCAAGCAATGCGGTGGGGATAGGAACTTGTTGTCAGCGGCCCAATAAGGGGAAATGATGGACTGGTAATACTTTAAGCGACCTGGTACTATGAAAGCAACACCTCCCTCCGATCGATTGGCTCATCTCCTTCATCATCACCTATAGAACCCAAACAGGAAAGCGTCATGACGACCTGACAGCCTTGAGTCATTCGATCAGCCACAACCAATATCCTTCAGTTTCACCCAACCCACCCTCTTGAAAGTCGCACTGCCTATCTCATTCATGGTCGAGCATGCAAGGAGTATGTTTGGTCCACCAAGCTTTTGTCTCGCCAGCTCGAGCACAGATAACAGATTGCCTTGTTCTGTTTTGAAGAACTTAACACAATCACTTCAACCAGCTAACGTGAACCCTGAACTCGCCATTCACCATCTTCTTTAACAGCCCCAGAGTCCAACCCAGACCTAACATTATAGCCCCACTTCCTCCAACTTCGAAAAACTGGCGCTCCATTGACAACCTCATTTTGGACTCTGAAACCCCCGGCTCCCCTATGGCGCTCCGACGCCGTTGCCTAATACATATATCTGCCCGAGACAAAACAATAATGCAGGGAAGTGTGGCAAATTACTCGCTACAACTTCGTTCCATGTTTCGAGAGTTTTCAAAATACCATGGTTGACATATGCAGATTCTAAAAAGGACGGAAGATATAATACATTGCTATATACAGCTTCATCGGTACTGAACGTAAAGTTCAGCAGCCGCCTTCCATCCCTGCATATCTGTTCTCAGATGCTTCCGTGCAACATCTTCAGAACAAGAAACCAAACACCCTCTTTCTGTTTCCACCACTCGTGGAGACAATAGTTGACCCGGACGAAGCAGCTGTGGCAGTTGAGACAGTAGCATTGGATCCTCCAATCGTTCCACTGACCGAGCCGGATGGCACAGCACCGCTGGGTGCAGCACCCGATGGCATCGTGCCGTTACCTCCAGATCCATCACTTCCAGTTCCTCCGCTTGATCCAGAGCTGGTACCTCCACTGACAGCGACACCACCATCGGCAGTCAACTCGGATGCTGGGCTGGACGTGTAGCTTGCAGAGGTATCGACGTAAAGTGTAACCCACATGAAGAGCCCATCTGAAACACTGTCGCCGAGCAAGACGTAGTTCAAGAAAGGGTCTGAGTCGTTGTCGAGTTCGCCTTGGACAACTCTATCGTCAGCATTTGTGGTGATGGTGTTGGTATTGTCGGAGTATGGAGTGAGAGTGTTGACTTCGGTGATAAGGTCCTGGTCGAAGAAGAATTGTCCGATGTGAGCGATGCTACCACCTGTGTATGTGCCGTTGGGGAGAACCGTACCGTTAAGATGTGTCTCAACGTGTACATGGGTTGCTCGTCCCGAGTAGTAACCGGGGAAGATACTCTCATATTGGACGACACCATCAGAGTCAGTGGTTTGCAGTCCACGGAGAAAGGTCTTGTCGATGTTAGATTCGTCGGTGGAATCGCCATTGCCAGTCGCTACCACACCGGCATAGACACCAGTGGCATTGCAGTGCCAAATATCGGAGGTGAGATTTTCGATGGGCTCGCAGGTATTGACGTCGATGAATTGGAGGTCCCATGTGACGGAGACACCGGGCTCGGACTCAGTGATGTTGCTGCGGATATACTCGCCCTTGACGTCTGATTAAATGGTCAGCTGGACACTTCTGAAGCGTATGGATATCGAGACAAACTTACAGTATGGTCCTTCTTCTCCTTCAGGTGACAGCACACAAGTCGAGTTATCGAAGATGAGAGCCTCCACGTTGGAAGTGGTTGGAGTGACATCCAAGGAAGACAGGTGAGACACATCAGTGGCATCACATCTCATGACATCTGTTTCTGTAGAATAACGGTCAGTCTATATTCTAAGAAATGAATACCTAGAGCTTACTTTGAGGCAGGCCTCGAGCAGCTCGAGCTTCCTGAATGGCACGACGGCGTCGTTCTTGTTGTTTGGAATCGATGCCACGCTTGCGAAGAGCAACATCGCAGTTGCTGGCTCGCTTAGAGTTCTGGATGAATGCACTGCGCTCTGCGATCTCTTGAGTGAGATCGTGCCCTGGATGAGCGAGAGTTTGGCTCAGGAAGGCCGCGATGAGCATCGCCTTGGAAATCTTGATGGAAACCATTGATGCTTGTAAAGGAGAAATAGTTCGGACACTGAGTAGTAAGACTTCAGCTTGCTTTGAAAGAGTGAAGTAGCTAAGTTAAATGAACTGGTGAAGACTTGGAACTATCATCTTGTGGAATCGAGAAGACTTATATTTCTCAAATCAATCGCAACTCACGATCCTCTTTCTCCACGCAAATTCCTTGCAGGACCAGATATCTTGGCAGCCCCTCAAAACGCGTACATTTACGACGCATCACAGTGCGCAGGCCAACGAATCATCAAAGTCCAGATTCAGCCTCCCTTCGAAGTCAAAGGTCCGGCCGCGAAGTCCTGTAGCTGCATTTCAATTAGCACATCCCCTCAAAAGCTCTTGGTGGCTCGGCCATTCAGAAGCAACGCAATCCTAATCCAGTGGGTCCTCGCTCTCTCCAAGGAATGTAACCGGACGATATATCTGTGTTTCAGAAGTTCAAAGGTTGCTTGTCTCCACGTAGTCCACTTTTGAGAGGCGATGTCCACTTCTCCACGAAGATGTGGCTTCTCACGTGATGGCGACGCGTCATTTGGCTGCGTCACAATAAGCTTCGTCGGCAATGCTTCTGCTTCGAGCCAAGCCTAAGAAAATGCTTTATTTATCTAACTTTATCTTGAGCATGGAGGAATAATTGTGGAGGGATCCAAGCAAGCTTTTGAAAAACCGTAAAGGTGATTGGGTGAAAGGGTTGGGGACGTCGCCCCCTGAAATAGGCTCGGCTAGCATTGTTTTCGCCCAGCTGCCACAGGCGAGCTTCTCAGCACAGAGAGTCAGATACTAAAATTGCGCAGTGTGCGTATGCTTGTGATAGAAACGAGTCAATCTTACTAGGCACGAGTCGAAATTATCAAAGCTACGGAGGTAAATATACCGAGCACTGATATCGTCATAGGATGATGGATGCAAGTAAATAAAGTGCTCAGCACTGCTGGAAAAGACGGCTCTGGGTGATCTTGAACAAGAGACATGTTCTAAAGATCCAACTATCTTTGTAGGACTGCTTCGCGTAGTCAGTAAGTGTGTGCTGGCTTGCACCGTTCTGAAGTTGTTGGGGTGGCTTCAAGTTTGAAAGACATGTTTTAAAAATGGTTGTTGAATTGTGAGATGATACCCTGCCTCCTTTTGCAGCCGCGATAAAAATCTGTTGAAACCTGCAACGAATCGTCGGTAATTGAACAATGGATAAATGACTGCCGGTTATTGAAGAGTCCACTGTGCTTGACGGAAGATGCCTTTTCGCTCGCCTCCTTTGCATCATTGTGACATCAAGGTACGCGTGGATGTCCCAAAACTTTCAGACCTTTAATCCTACGAGCTGAACCAGCCTTTTCGCAATTTTGAATACCAAGCCATCGGAGATCAAAACAACTTGACATGGGTGTGTGAGTACAACCACTCACAATAATCACAATAGTAACCACCTCACCCCATCTTCGTCACCATCATACAGCTCTTGGTGAATCTAAATCCTGATATATCTTAATTCTCCATCCTTTTCATCACCATGAAATAGATCACGACTCGACCAATTGCTCACGAATCGTCTAATCTTCGTCATTGCACCAGTGATGCATCCCGCCCCTTTCTGCATCCTCTCCTCGCTGAGTTTTCAAGTCCTCCCCGGGCTCACAATCGTCTTCTACGATGAAAAAGCGATACCCAGACTGGCCTACACATATTCATGTACCCATCAGCTGACAATCGAACAACACTTCTGGGACATAGTTCGATGGCATCGAAATGGGAAGTTATGGATGTTGAAGTAACTGTTAAACACCATTCCACTGTCACAACTCACAAAGAAAACTGCCGATATAATCATCGTGCAGTAAATCTCTTCTCCAATCATTGTGACGTTGAACTTCAAGAAGAAGAACCCTCCTCCCCATTTTCGCTCTCATATCGACATTTTCCTGGCCGTTATCATCAGGTGCCGAGTTGCCAGCTGAAGCCGCCCATGACCCCTCCAGGAGATCTGTGCCTGCCCAGCGTCTGGGCGAGGAGTTTCAGTGGATGCAAAGCCACCCGAGGCACGGCACGACCCTTCTGTATTTTAGACTTATATCCCATCTCCCAACCGCTTTGATATCCACGGCGGTTCTCTCATTGATGTGAATAAAGCCATCAGGAGTCTCAACGCGATCGAAATATGCTTGAATGGCTTTGAAGGCTCACACTTCTGCTTCGAGTCTCATGGGTTCTCCGAGCCAAGAGAGGATCCGAGGGGCTTGCTCAGAAGGGAACATGCCCCGCGACAAGCTTGCATGCAGATCATGATGTCCGTTCTTCATATCTACGTTGCAAGTACATCTTGAGCATTTGCTATCATCCAGCTGATAGTTCGTTCCTTTATCTATTGTACTTTGCATCAGCTTGGAATTGCCGATCGGCAGACGTGCCAAAATGGATTTGTATCTGCTTGATTGATAGACTCACCCTGTCACAAAACTACCCCGCCATTCGAGATCTTTGACAGCTTCCAGATGGGCAACAAAACAGGCGACGTTCCACAAGGCTCTGGACTTCCCATCATTATTATCGGCGCTGGTAGGTCCCACGCGAGCAAGCGCCGTACTGCCACTTCAGGTCACTGAAAACTTTAAGGCTGTACAGGCCTCGCGATAGCCCAAGGATTGAAGAAGGTACGTACCTACCTACCTTGGTACCCCATTTCCTCACATATCCCTCCGAACTAAACTGTTGCATAGGCCGGCGTCCCAGCCACAATCTTCGAAAAGAATGCCACTCTATCGACCCCTGGTGAACGAGATTGGAACATGGGACTTCACTGGGGCGTACCCATCCTGAAGTCCCTAATTCCAGACTCCTCCAGCGCCCAACTATAATCCGTACAAGTCGATCCAAACACCCCAACAAAACCCATCGATATATTATCGTTTCTCAATGGCACCACAGGCGAAGTGATGAACGCGCCTGAGATCCCGAACTTTCATCGTCTGCGACGCTCGAAGCTGCGAAATCTGATATCGAAAGATCTGGATATACGATGGAATAAGCGTTTGAAGGATATAGTGTTGGGTCAGGATGGGAAGAGTGTCACAGCTGTCTTTGAAGATGGCGAACATGCTGTTGGCAGGTTGATAATCGGTGCAGATGGAGCCAGGTCGACTGTTCGGTCGATTCTCCTAGGACCAGAATTTGCTGCTTCAAACCGGCTTCCATATTCAGCGACTTTCTTGCAATCAAAATTCACGAGCGAACAAGCACTCTTCCTGCGCTCTTTCCATCCTCTTTATATTGCAGCACCTCATCCGGAAGGATACTTCGCATTTTTCGGACTGCAAGATGCTCCAGAAGTGGACAAGCCCGAGGATTGGACTTTTTCTTCTACATTTCTTGGAACTCGTCGATTGAACAACGAGACGAGCAAAGGAAGACTTTTGGGAATAAAGAGAGACTTGCGCAGGTCAAGGAGAAATCGAAAGGATATTGCGAACCATGGAAGAGCGCATTCGAATGGGTGTCTGAGGATCAAGCTGCGTGGTATTTCGACCTCTCAATCTGGGATCCCAGCCTTGCTGAGCACAATTGGGATAACAAGAACGGGAGAGTGACTTTGATTGGAGATGCAGCTCATCCAGTGACTTACCGTGAGCTTGATTTCCTATCGAACTTTCAGCCTCTGATGCTCGAGTACAGAACGCGGCCAAGGGCTCAGCCATTCCATCACTGATGCAGGCAGACTCGTCGAGTCACTCAAAGATCTCACAAAATCCCAACGCTCAGCGATCGAAACTTACGAAGCGGAGATGAAAGTCAGAGCTGGAGAGGAAGTCCGACTAAGCGTCATGAATACGACGATGTTGCATGACTGGACGAAGGTCCTTGAAAGTCCAGTCATGCGCGTTGGTTTGAGCAAGAATAAGTGAGATGGACGAACAAGTTCGTTAATGATCTGCGGCTCTGCTTGCGTAGGTCAAACCAGTTGCCTTCTTCAGTCGTATCTGGATTGCGCAGGGATGAAGGGTTGGTTGCTGCTGCGTTTGGAGAGCGGGTATGTAGTCAGCAAATGATGACAACGTCTTTATCTCGTGTCACACACTCGCCTGCTCTATCACCGTGTATGACTCTTGCGCCTCTCCTGTACCTCTAAATTGATTGACTGAGTTCGTCGACTATTTTCATCGCAATCATATTGCGTGCTAAGTAAAAGCAGAAATAGGAAAAGAAAAGCACATCCCAGAATAATCGCTGGTAATACGAGCCTCAGATCCCATGACAGCTCGCATACGCGGCACTGCCTTTTACCAATTTCTACGGCCCCCAAACAGCGGTACCAAATTTCGCAGTGAGCACACGCCTCGGCCTCGTCAAGAATATATCCTCAATCATTGATCTGCAATGCCGCTGACTACACCGGTAATCAGGTGCATTGTATCCCTGACAACTGCGTCCGGTACTTTTGTTTCGTCAAGGGCTTAAGCCTCCTTCTGTCATACCTCGACAAAGCAAGAGTATGGCAAGCATCTCGACGCAGCTTGGCTTGCGTAGGGCTGGACAAAGGTACCGAGCGTGGGTCTTGTAACATTCATGACAGCCTTGCTGCTCTGTGCCCCAGTGCCGAAAGCTCTTATTTTGTTTTCGCCCCCCATCCAATCACGTATTGACAACATGCTGACAATATTGAGAGATGCTGACGATACACGTCCCGAACCCAATTGTTCCTCCTTCCCTTTTATCATATATCCCAAAGTAAGGTGGGTGGGTCACCCACGCAAGCAGAAATACAACCACGTTTTCCGTTCCTGACTACTGCGCACATGCACATGAGTGTCTATCCCACTCCTACCCGGCCACGAACTCGTCCATGGAAATTAATCGTATCAAAGTGCAGTACCCAAAGTCGGCAAAAGCCCATTTACAAAAGCCACGAAGCAAGGTGAATAATCCCCGCAAGCACAGTCCTAACCTAATTCCACCATCGAATCCCCATCTTCAACCCAGATCGGGGAACCAAGTCCCCCATCTACCATCTCCATCTGCCAATCCCGTCAGTTAATTCGAACTCCTCGAAAGGTGTCGAATCGACACATCAGATCCCAAGAAAAGTATCCAATCCAGCCCCACGGCCCCCATCTCCCCGCCCGATTACCGACCCGATCCAATAGCCTTCTCCACTTGGCAGATACGGGATTCCGGTATGCAGCTACTGTATCGACGTTCTAAAGAAATGCACCGAATGTTCTTCACTCCCTTATTAATGCTCCGACCTGCATATACATACGCCCCGTTTCGTGAAGGATTCTGTGGAAGAAGCTAATCAATTGCCAAACTTTTGAATTTGCGGTCCCGTGAGTTGAAGAGCATGTCTCAGGTATCTGCCCCCAATCCCAAGGCTTAGATCAAAGACCAATACCCGTTTTCCCTTCCGGGTATCAAGGCTTGCCTACTTCTCCACAGTCACGTCGGGACGGGATGTCTTTCAAGATTTCCATGCTTCGATGCTTTCATGCATACACGACAAAACTCACGGCACAACATAGCGGGACATGTCTACCGGGTTACGCGGCAAGACACCAAAAGCAAGCCACCAACGTGCGAGAAACGTGTCGACCCTGTACTGCATGCTTTCTCCGCTATAATCTGATTAATCCTCCGGTTCTGCTTTCTGTCAAAACCCCAGCTCTGCAATAGGACAACGCGGTTCATCTACGTGGATGAGTAACTCAGTGAAGTCTTACGTGGAGGGAGTGTTACTGGCTGTAGGTCGGAGATGGTAATTGGAGAATTCAATTGCGTATGAGGAATCAAATATGGATTTTCAAATCCGAGACAGAACGAGTAGGTGACGAAATACGCTGCATACCCTCACATCAGGATGCTCTAGCCAAAGAGGTAGAAGTTTTTTGGACGGAAAGGAAGGCAGTCGCTTCTAAGCTCCTGCCTAGGACGGACCTCAGTATCTAGAAAATAGGGGCCTGATGAGAAAAATGGATGTTGCTCAGTACGAAAATATGGCCTTTTGCTAAAGCCAAAGGTCAGATTCGAGATTCGAAATGTCGTTTAATGTCGCCCCACCCGAGACATCCGAGCCGTTCACACTCCCTCCCACGGTTAGCCGACGGGCAACCTCGCTTCGATCCAATCAAAACAAACAGACTTGTGTTTACTGTAGCCTATCTACCTACATGAAATCCAATGGTACCGAGTGACCCAATGGTACTGAGTGACCTTTCCTTTCTTGAATCCTGGCTCCGACGGTGCGAGTTTCGCTAGGCTCTGTAGAAGAAACTTCGAAGAGATCAGAGAGTTGTTCTCTAGAATCGTGACTTAGTAAATCTAAAATCCTAATTTGGAGAGTGGAAATTGGGAATATGACTCTTCCGGAACAGAGTGATGACGTAGAAAGACGACATCCGATAACGAATCTTCGAATCGGACTTTATTCGTTCCTTCATGACAATGCAGCCTCGTTGATGCTGTTCCACCATCGCGGCATCGAAACGAATCTGGAATGCCTAGCTACCCCACCCTTCGTAGATTTCAACCTCTCACGATCAATTTGAACTGTCGCGTCTTAGAAATACAGACACCCGAGTCTGCGACCCTGACCGTACCTAAGACGAGCAGACCACAAAATACCAAAATCCAAACAGATCTTCTACCGAGGCAAGGGAACCGAGAATGCCGCCCCTCATCCCAGGCGCTCGCACAAGCCACAATCGACAGTAGATCTACAACGCTAGAAGCCCAAAAGAAGCCCTAAAGAACGAGCTTGGCTCGTACGTACAGGGACGCTTGCCCTATCACTTGGTGTCAGATTGAAATAGCGTGCCTTTCTGTAAATAGAGATAGTTCGTATTTATTTGTACGTCAAAGGATCGAAGAATCGACACAAGGAATTAATTATGCATGAAGAGATTCTTTGGTGGATGGTAAGATTAACTCGACAGGTACGAAATGCGATTCTCACCAGCCGTTGAGAAAATCCGATGGCGACGGTTTGACATATTAAATTCATGCCGATTAACCAATCATTGGACAGGTGTCGTATATTAGTTGGAAAGGACGGATCAGATTAACTGCTACCGGTAACGAATCGGGTTCTTTCCAACCGGCCTGTTTAGCAGATTGTCTCCTCTCGAAGACGGATGGGAATGTGAGGTACAAGATACTAGCTATTTTGAACCTGCAGTACGAGCGTATCTCCGTACTGTGCCTCTGCCAAATCTCGCAAAGTCCCTCCTCACAAATTTCCAGGAACTTAGGGAGGAAATTAACTTGCGAATGTACAGCCACGCGAGAGCTTGAGAGATGTAACGTTTCACTTCGTTCCCCCGCAGCCCTACAATACAACTCTCGCGATAATCCCTCCCGAGCAATTCCTTACGAACACTGCAGCACAGTGCATTGCTTTATCTCCATCTCCACCGCAATCATACTCAACATCTTCAATCACAAGCATGAAGAAAATCCTTTCTGCTGCTGCCTAAACTTGATTTCTTTTCTTCTCATCTCATCTCATCTGATTCTTCAATCTTCAATCTCTCATGTAAGCCAAGCAAAAGTACCAACCTGAAAGTCTTCACGCAGTAAGTACATCGTGAGATTTCATCTCCACCTTCCAAGCGAAAACCCTGCTCTCCTACGGAGCGTCCGTCCTCCGTCTGCTACGCGCATGTCGGCCAAATGTCACTCATGCATACGCGCACATTGCAATCTTTACTTTAATTCTCAATCACCTTCTTTATCTGTACCTGAGGCTCCACATTCTCCACTGCTGTAGGTGGTGTTCACTCACTGTACAGTATCTCAGCCAGCCTCAGAAGGCCTGAGCCACAGTACCGGTCAACGGGTAAACGGGGATAGACGCTATGCGTTGCCCAGCATTCGGGGACCTGCTCGTGAGATGTGGCTCGTGCAAAGGCTCAAGAGAGAGGAGTGGATGAGTAAGCGGGGAGCAGGTTTGGTGGGGTTTGGTGGGTTTCAAAGGGGTTGAAAGGCTTGGAAGCTCTGGAGGGGTGATTTGAGGCTGGCTGAGAGCCAGAAGTACCGACATAAGAGTGAGATATCAGTTAGAGAGATCCGCCTTTTTGCATTGTCGGAGTACGCCGTGGCCGCGAGGGAAATATTTCTCGATCCGTCTATCTGAATTCTTGGAAGAAGAGAGATGAAATGAGGATGTCTGAAAGTCCAGAATTTAAGATGTGGGTTTGGATGACGGGACCGATAAGATTCGATACGCGCAGGGGTCGCTCGGGTCGTACGCCAGCGTGATGGCGCTATCGCCAATATCTGAGTTTAGGCTCCAGCGATTGAGTTTCTGGGTCCGGAACTTCGCGAAATTCAATACAAAGAGGTTTCACAGGTCACACATGGCCTCGTTTGGAAAGTAAAGACACTAGGTACCGTTGTTCATACTACTCTACGCATTATTTCCAGATATGTATTACTGTACAAATCGTGTGAGCGGTCCTTTTGCCGTGTTTACTTGCCGAAGCGAAATGTTCAGGTCAATTGAAGCTCCAAACCCCAAAGTTGGAAGCACGAAGCATGTACATTATACATCGTACCGCAGTTCCGAACTGCACCTTTTCTTTCCCCCAGTATATTCCGAATCATTGATTTGGCCAATCAGCAGCTGCTGTTGAACGTATCGTGTTTACGCCAGCAGCCCAGTACACTCCCACACCGGATAGTAGGATGTGCTGTGCTGCACTACAAGCAGCAGGTATGATGCAATTGTGCTTTTGATGACTTGCGTTGCTTCTGTTTCTTACTCTTACTCTTTGACCGCGTACTCCTTTTCTTGTCATGTTTTGTGCGAAGTCTCATCGCCGAAAGAGTCATCGCAATCACACACGTATTTCTGTAAATCACTAATGCCGACGCCGACTACCAAAAGGAATGTGACGCGCAAATCTTTCTGGGAACATAGCTGTAGTCTGCATTTTGAATTCAGGAAAAGCTTGGAAGCATTCAATTGACCAATGAGAAATCTAAAAATGCGATGTCTCAACCTCGAGCCCAAGACTAGTTCGCCGACCTACAGAACGATACCCCAACCAAGAAAATCTTGGTGGAGGAAATGAAATGGAGGGGTCGGCCAAGACCTTCTAACCTTCTGTTTAACCTTCCACGCAGGTGCATCAACACCCTCACCCTGTTGACAGCACAGGGCCGGACAGGGGCGTAAAAGATAGCGGGGCATAACCCCTCCACGGACACTTCCACGACGAATGCCATTCCACCTTCTGTATCTGTCCATCAGGTGTCCTCTCTTCCAATCTAATCCATTCTAGTGATTATATCCTCAGGCCAAATTTCTAAACCCATCAGTCAGTCAGCTTACGCCAGCCACACCCCAGCAACCCAATCACACCTCGCCTAACCAACCCGGTTATTTATACCGCTGTGGCTGTGGTATCTCTCTCCCCTCTGCAGCTCCAGCACCCAAACAATCAGTCATCTCTAATTTGGGGTCCGTTCCAAGCCCTCTATCCAGTCCTTATCCAGTCTCAAACCCACACTTCTGATCTCACTCCACGCCAGGGGAAAAGAGACGCCGAGAGCCTAGGATCACCACCGCGCTTCACGCATCTCAACCAATCAGGCCCTAGAATCAGCATAAGAAATCGGAAGTACCGTGCTTTTCAGCCCTATGGCTTCCATGCTTCCGTTCCATTTCTAGAAGAACGATCTGATCTGACCGGGCCGTTGACTGCGTGCGCAGTGTAGCGTGGGACGAATGTTTGGGACCGAATCAGTTTTCAAAGAGTTGCTGTGATGAACTTGACAGGACAGGACAGGACAGGGTCGCAAGACCGCGTGGAAAGATCGCTGTGTTCCTGCAGGTACGAGGGAGACTAATTCGGACCCATGCCTCTGTCACCGTTGAAGGGAGGGTTACACATTGCCTTGCAGAGTGCAGATGTATCCCTTTTGAGCCTGGACTGAATCGCTAGCCACCCCCAAACGTGCAGCAGCAATCACAGTAATTGTAAAAGTACCGATAGAAAAATCAGATGGTCTGGAACCGTTTCGAACCATCAAGATACGGGATGTCTTGATTAGGTACATTGAAATTTGGGGTCTATGTACAGTGCTGAGCATTTCTTAAGCCTACGGAGTCTGCACCTAGCATCCAGAAAAGCCATCTTAGGAAATCGCAAACACGGGCACCCAGTTGGCCGGATAGGCTAAGACAGGGATTAGTATAGACAGGGAATGAATGGATCTCCTAGCAGCTGGTACCGGGTTGTCCTACTTTACTTACACACAGGCATACACACCCCTGCTGCCTGTCCTGATTACATGACGCTGATGACTGTAACGCATTCAAATCGTGTCGGGGGCTTGGGGCTCAGTCCGGGCTCGGTTGACGAACGGACACTTTTGTTAGTGTTGACCTGAATGGTAGGAGGAGGGAACACTTTTCTTACTTGCACCACTTGGATGTGATGGATGCGCAGTAAGAGGTTTGAGGGAAGAAGGAGGGCGAGAAGTATATAGAGGGGCTTGGGCCTCGTTGTTTCGTTCTTTTCAGATCCTCATCATCAACTCACAGTCACAACAGTCTACAGTCTTCGCTTCACTTCACTTCAATCAATCACTTCAGCATCTTCACTTCGCTTCAAGTTTACAGTACATCAACACAACATCACAACCTCATTCCCACCAGACATCCACACTCCACTACCATCCAAACAATCCTCACAACCAATACAATGGCATTCACAACCTCCACCCAAACATTCACCAACTCCGGCCGCGGCGGCTACAACGGCCCAGCCTCATCATCTGACTCCGACGATGAGTCTCGCTCCCTCAGCAGCACCTCATTCGTGAACTCCGGACGGGGAGGTTACAACAAAGGTCCCGACGATGATGAGGAGGAGGATGGACGCGGAGGATACAACTAAATGCTATCGCCTCGCTTGGCCCCTGAGGGGGAGAGAAAGGGAAATCTCGCTTCGCACAGATCAGATCACCTTACCGACAATTCGCCTACCGACCAACTAATCCGCTACTCTCATTGGTTGGGAGGAGGAGATCGCGCTTTTTTCCTCCTGGACTCTTCTCGCTTCGTCAATTCTCAACTCTTGCCAACTTCTTCGCATTTCAGCATCGCATCGCAACATATAGAATAAACGCATCGTCTCACGACACACATTTCGGAGTTTTCTTTTTATCGCATATTCATCAGCATCAGCATTTACACCACTCTTCAGCGCAAGCATTTCCAGCATTTCCAGCATTTCCAGCATTTCCAGCATTTCCAGCATTTACACAGCATACATCAGCATCAGCATCAGCATCAGCATAGAACGGCGTTTTTTTATCTCTTTTTCTTTCTGGGGAGATTGGGAATAGACGCATAGACATGGGTGCATTTGGGTTTGAAAGCATTTACATCCGCCCTCCTACAAACACCTTCGCATCAGCATCAGCATTTTCATCGGCGTTTCCAGGAGTCTTTTATTTTTTTGGGGAGCATAGATAGCGGTTCGATTCTTGGGGGGAAGGGGTTGGGATTGTTCTGAGTGGTTGGTGGATTGGTGATGCATTTTCTGGGAGTTGATCAATTTCTTTCTATTTCATCTCTTCTCTAGGGCTTAAATTGGAACTGGATCTGCGGGGATGGAAAGGGGGATGGGAGGGAAATTGACATGGGGGATGGAAGGTATGGAAGTACACGGGATTGGATTGGGCTGGTCTTTCTTCTTTCCTTGATACATTCATTCAATTTTCATTTTTCATGATTCTGAGTTCCTCTTTTCTCTTTGATATAATGCTATAGATCTTAATGAAGCAGTTCTTCTCATCCCTCTATCTAGCGATGGTGATTTTCTTCATGGTGCTCGCTTCTGGATCCAGCTTCGCTGCTTTCGGGGACATTTTCTCTTTCTTGGTCTATGTCTCTGCCAGCGTCAAGTTATAAGCTTAGGAGCATTCTATTGTATATTGTTCTTCAAGGTAATGAGCCGTATGAAGGCCGAAAGTCGGGCTGGAAAACGGTCAGCTGATCTTTGGGTAACGTGATCGATCAGGCACTTTCTTTTACAATTCTCGGTCTTCCTTGTAACAATACCCTTTCGATAATCTATATTACTGCTTTGAGAGAGCCAAAGACTGACAGTTGAAGAGAACATGACGGTATTTATAGAGGCTCGAGGAGTTGAAGCGCTTGATATGCTCGTGACCTCGGGTTCGTCCCCTCCACGTGCTTCCAAGCAGCTGAAGCTTACTATCTAGAGTCTACCTGGAATGTAACCGCCATTATGGATTCAGGAGAGATTGAGTATTATATCACAATTTGCAATGCGGGAATGTGTTTAGAAGACTTCACTGTCGAACGGGACTCTCCAGCGAACGTACCTTTCGGCGCTTTTCCAAGTAGACAAAATCGATTCCAGTGTGTTGCTGTACCGAGGGCGTTGACCAAGAGCATGGTATACGGGACTCCACTCAGCCATAAGGAAGCTCTTCTCTTCGATCATCACTGGTATCACGTAGCTGTGATCATGATTCCGTACGAAGATGCAACTCTCACCCTCACCTACAAGCAACCATCTCTCTCAAGCGACACCGACCACAACGTGCGACTTGCCCGGGGCATCCACCTTCGATCATGAGTAGCCGGCTACGAATCCCGTTTCGGCCACCCTGTCAAAGATCTCTACGGCATCATCGAAGTTGCCCGTCCTGTATCCTGTAGTTCAACTTGGAAGACGAATTCCTGGCTCGTGTGGTAAAGTCCTCCGTTATTATGATATACGCATCTCAGACGAAAACGACAATCCTCTCCAGCCTAACACCATCTCCTTGTGCGTACTGACAACCCACACGCTTTCTTCTCGGGGTACTTCAACTCCCCTGAGCAAAGCCTTGCGGTAACCCGTAATGGTTGGCTGGATACCAGCACCCTGGCACCCGTCGATCAGGTAGGTAATGGTATTTCCTCGGTCCGACGAAGGACAGCAGGCGACGCAAAGGAGAGAACGTGAATGCCTGTGATAGGCACGTGACAATAGTCGGTAATATATGGATGAAGTTAGGGGTATTCAGCCTGCGCTGAATATTGTGATCTTTTGGTCCAGTTAATCGAGTTTGTGTGAGCCTAGCCTCTGCCCTGTTACAATTCCTTTGAAATCGAAGAGGAGTTGCTACGGCATGAGGATGTCGTTCCTGTGGCAGCATATGCGGTACCTAGCCTGCCTGGGGGCGGTGATTGGACGGAAGGTGAGGTCAAAATTGCGGTCTTCAATAAGGAAGGGAGTGAACTGTCGGTGAGGCAGATATGGAAGTGGGGCAGATATAGAAGTGGGCGAGGGACAACATGGCGAGATTTCAGTGGCCGGGCTGTGTTCAGATCGCAGAGGAACTGGGCAGCACGGAGAAGGGGAAGGTGAAGAAGTCAAGTTTGAAGGCAGAGAGTGGCGTGGGGTTTGACAGGAGGGAGATGAGGGAGACTTGCTTATTATCCGCTAAAACACTTAGATGGATCGCTATGGCTTCCTCAAAGCTTTCGAATCTATGAATCTATATAGTGTCCACCAACCAGAACACATCAAATCATTACATATTTTGAAAGTTTCGTCTCTTCATTTTGAATTTCAAAGCGGTACCGGGCTGTGTTCAACAGGCAAGTTGCTATCGATAGTAGACTCTTCTGAGGTATCAACATAGCAACAAGCCATGTCATGGGTTATCCCTACGACATGACTCTTAAAATTCAGGATGTTGTTCACAGCCACTGATGTTCTGTCAAATGTCTCCTGTCAAAGTCTCCGCTGTAACTCACATAGCCCATTGCGGACCAGCAGGGGGAAATGTCTCCGAAAGTTTATGTGGCGGTACAAGATTTGGCATAGGTAGATCTTGTTGCCATGCCTCTCTTGGAGAATTCAGGATGATCGGGTCTACGCCTCTTTGATAGATTGATAGTTCATGATAATCGAGCTTGACAATTTCAATTAGAACTGTCGTATCAAGTCAGGTTAGTGATTACCTTGCGGTCACAGTATCAGTGCGCAAAACTGAGGACAGGCATTAGGCATTCCCAAATTATACTTCAAAGCATTGCCAATGTTCCAAATAAGGTTGAAGTTGCTATCTCGGTCTGTGCCATCTAATCAGAAGCCCTGAATCGTACTTTTTGACATATACATTGACAATTTCCAATTAGATGCCACACTAGTCAGGTTGTGATGTGTCTGCAGCGCAGAGACTAGGAGCCAGACGAGGTGCCTTGCATGACTGACGACTGAAAGCTCTGTGCCGTCATCTGGAATGGGTTTGAACGAGAAGCAGAAGCTGAGATTCCTCATAGCGTGTTCCCGAGGTAGCTGATCTTATCTTCGCTCATCTAATCCGATGTCAAGCGCGATAACCTTACGCCGACAAGTTGGCAGACATTTCATGTCAAATTGTTCGCCACAGCATTGAAGATTTTGCTCAGAAGTCCAAAGATCTAGGCTACCGACTTATCAGACTCTGAGAATAGATTGCTCATCAAACCAAGACCTATGGGCCGTCTAGGCATTCTGGGAAAACCCCTCAGTTCACAGAATCCCCCACGTACATCCGTAGTCGGCGCGCTTGCCCTTCAAGCTCCCATCTCACTTGCATTCCACGTTTCATGTCAAAGGTCAAGGCAAGTATCTTGCTATTGGTGAGCAAATAGACGCGATGCTCTTGGCAACATCTTCCCTGGCCTTGATTCTGCAAGTTACGAGCAAGACATGCTTTAAGCGAGGCGAAAAGGGGCTAGTCGCTAAAGCCCCTCCTCTCAGGGCTGAGGGTAAGGGGCAAAAACAACTCTAAAATAAGCGTGTTCTCCGTTCCATACTCACAATCAGAGATCTACATCTGCATCACCTTCGCCGCAATGCTGTTATCTGAAAGTCCATCCCACGGATCGTATTTCCAACCTCGAGATTGACGGGTGACTCAGGCATTTGTCAGGATGAAGAGCTGCTGCTGTAAGCGTAATCTCTTGGCTTCAACAGCATTCTTTTTTATGGAGTAGCTAAGGAGCTGGGTATTGTGACAAGCGCACTGCGCGTTCGGGTTCCGGCTCCACTGATTTTCCGGTCCATATGCACATGTCCGAATGGCTCAGCACTTCGCCTGCTTAAGCGTCATCTCACAGTCTGGCTTTTCACTCAAAGACCAGCGAGGCGGCGCGGGTCGGATGCATATATGTAATGGAGCTTGTCATTTTTACGTCTTGAGAAATCGACCGTCAAGTTTGTTGAACGCTGTATAAGTCATGAGTGCCGCTATGGACGATTCGAATTCGAGCTCGCTTCCTGGATCCGAGCCTGCGCGGACTTCTCCTCCGACGTCCAATTCGAAAGATGGTGGGGAACAGGATGGCCATGTTGAGACTGCGAGGTGGGCTTGTACTATTTGTCGGGCTAGAAAAGTATGTTTGTGAAGACTCAGGGTTTCGAGGCAAACTAGGAGCAGTGGTTGAGAGTGTGCATGTTGACTTCTTGTTAGGTCAAATGTGACCGACTCTTACCGCATTGCACAAATTGTATCAACAAACCTTCGGGATACCGGTATGAGACAGCCAGAAAAATAATTGTTCGACGGTCGTAAGTTTTACCTCCAGACACAAAAAACACTCATCTCTAATGATCAAACAGGGCATACAAAGACATGGTCGATCGATTGGCGAAGATGGAAAGTGTCGTGAAGGATTTCTCGAGACTTAAATCATGAACTTCGCCAAGTAACAGTCTAGACAATGAATTAAATCCGAATCCGATCAATTCAATAGAAGCGAGCTCTCCAGAACGGCGAGGTTCTGGTTTGGTGTTTGAGGATAACCAGACAGTCAGTATGTGGGATCCGCCCATGTCGATCAATGGTTCGTTGGGTTCGGCGGAGACTGAGCCGCTGAATTACGCTGATGAGACGGAGATGATGGAAGTTGAGTACACTGGTAAGCCAAGATATGTTTGGCATCTACGGCAGAAGCTGATTGTCCTAGGTTCATTTTGTGTCTTCTCTCCAACGGGTATCCGCTGGGTGAATGATTTGGTCGGCGACAAACGTTTTGGACGAGAAGTATCTACCCTGGCTTTATCGTCACGACCTCGAGACCACTGCGACAAGCGAATCACGCATACTCATCCACTTCCCAGTAGAGATGTTGCAATAATATGTGTAAACGGTATGTTCATAAATCTCTTGAGCGGATCAGAGCTTACACAATGCTAGATTATTTCTCGGCATTGAACAGAGATATGCCTGTATTTGACAAGCAAGAAATCTTGAATGGAGTCGAACGGTTCTATTCAACTGGCATAGCGCCATCTCGAGGATGGTACGCAGCTATAAACGTCATTTTGGCACAAGTCCTTCGAATCAATAGCGAGACTAAAGACTCTCCTGATGCGAAGAAGTACATGAGAAATGCAATGAGTATGGTGCCATCGATCTTGATGTCAAAGCCAAATCCATTAAATGCTGGGGCTTTGGTATCAATGGTAAGTTCTCCAAATCTCATAACGATCGAACCCACAACTCACCTATTATCAGGCTTTATTTTTCTTTCTGGTTGCTTAAAATCACTCTGCTGTGATGGTTCTATCGGCAGCAGTTCAAATCATGGTTCTCGGAGGTTATCACACACCATGCAGGCGATCGAAACAGACTGAGCAATCAAAACTGCGCGAAAGACGACTTTTCTGGCAAGCCTTCATTTTCGACCAAGACCTAGCTTTACGTATCGGGAAGCCCCCAATGATAGGTCCAGACTTTACAATAGATATTTCTGAAGAAAGGCCAGCAGATGGAGTCGGCACGCTGACCTTTGAAGAAAGTAGGGTCACTTTGAATTGTGTACGCGAGCAAGTCATCCTGGCAAAAATGCAGAGCAAAGTTTATTCCACATTATATACAAAGGACACAAGGAAGAAGCACGTTCACGAAGAGCTCCAGATCATCTCAGAATTAGACTCTGAACTCTGTGCATGGAAGGCCCGGATTCCCGAAATCACGAAATCGACGAAAGCGCCGTTTTTCGACAAGGATCCTGGACTGATCAACTTGACGATTTTGCATCATAGATACTATCAATTGGTAATCGTGATACATTCGTTCATTTTCCAGAGTTCAAATCTGGAGCAATTGAGAGACGATTTTGATCGTATACATTCGAGTGTCGCGCTCTGCGTTGCTGCAGCGAGAGCCAGGATCTCACTCCTCAACTTCCATGAAGATAGCAATATGTTTTCACTGTACGCTTCCCGAGTCCTCCTCCTTCATCAAAAAACATGCTAACTATATATGTTACAGACACCTTTTGAACAATATCTCCTGGTCTCTTGACGTAGTATTCATCAACATTCTTCAAAACAAAGGCACACCCTCGGCTCGCGAAGACCTCAACCTCCTCGGCCGCGTGGTCTCCCGCTTCAAGAAATTCGACCCTAACTACCGCGACACAGTCGCCTTTCGCACAGCAAGTCTCTTCCATCAAGCCGCCTACCGCGCATTGCAGAACTATACGAATTCGCAAAATCCTGCGCCGAACCATATCAATAGGGCAGACTCGTGGCATAGATATGATGAGCAGAAGACTATCCCGCCGTACCCTGAAACACCGAATGATACCAATCCACATGTACCTACGTATTCCGCACGACCGCTCATCGATCCAACTCTTGATCCGAGCCTTACCAACGCTCTGGACATCAACGGCGATTTGGATGCCATGCAGGATTTCACGTCCGACTTACACCTCGGGACCGATTTCTTGCTACCTACCGACGAGCAATTCCTGAACTTGAGCCTGGAAAATGCGATACCGATAAGTGTGAATGGAAATTTGGGGGAGGTGAATGGGATGCCGTGGACAGGACAGCAGCAGTTAGGGCCAGACACGCAGTGGGGGCTCCCACTGGGATTGGATCCGCAGTATTGGCATGGGCTTTGGACAGATCTACCGGCAGAGGATGAGTGGATGCAGTGATTATGATCTTCATGATGAAGTCGTGCTATTCAGTTCTAAAGCTGGACTTTTTGTGAATGGCGTACGTGTATGGGATACCAAATGGAAAATTGGAAGTTTTGGGACCGGATGAGATGGAGGGATGGAGTACGGACGCACATTCAACTTTGGCGCCAGTGTGTTTGCTTGGCAGAGTCTCAATTGTAATCCTACTGTACATCCGATAGAAGGAATTTCAGTCCCGAACATATATCCGTTGTACTCGCGAAGACTCTTGTTCCTGAACCTGGCAGATGTTCTCTTTGTTGACACTCTGCCGGTAATGGTCAGCATGTCACTCCAACACAGCCGCCTTACGAACCTTAAGTTTCAGCCAAGATCTCATTTATAACTCGTAAAATTCCATAAATCAGAAATCTCGATCTCCAGCCCTTCGAGACTCCCGTCTTCCACCCGTCCGCGAGCACTAGCGAGAAAACAACATCTGCAACTGGGAGGCGAAGCGGAGGGCGTGCCAAGCATCCCGCTTCAGTTTTAGGTTTAGACTTGCCGAGCCCCTATTCGTCTGGCGTTCGCGTTGCACCCAAGGCCCCATGCATCTCATCAATCGCTCAATAGTCACGATCCTTCGAGAATTGCCGCCAGCTTAATTGATTACTGTATTTCGGAAGTCTGCGGGTTTATTGACTGGTTTGAAAGAAGTGCGAGAAAGGTGCGATATCGGGAAGCTTGAAGGGCGCAAGGGACGAAAGATGGTGTTCACGGGGAGGATGAGTAGAGGGTGTGAGAGTTGTAGGTAAGTAGATGGTCTGTAAATCTGATTCAATGAATAATTGATTCTGATGATTGGGGCCAGGAAGTTGCACACGAAGGTCAGTTTCATCTTACCTTGATACCAAGGATTATCGCTCACTGGAGCTATCAGTGTGACGAGAAACAACCCGCTTGTTCAAGATGTGTAAGAACGAATAGACAATGCACTGGCTACAGAGATACAAATGATCTCATATTCCGCCATACAACCCCAAGACCAAGCAAGAAGAAAGTACGTCCGCCTGGAACTGTGCTTGATCCTCGAAGGTGTCCCAGCAAGTCACATGACCATGTCGAAAAGGGAGGATATCATCTTCCTCGCAGCCCTGGAAGGACTCTCCTCCCGTCGGAAGAAGATCAGCGCTTATGCTTCTTCTATCAAACCATCATGGAGGACTTGGTCGATTTAGACCATACTCGATATCTTCACAGCCAGCTTCCAACTCTCCTCTCGCGTAGCAGGTCAGGATCCTCACTGCATCTGGCAGCCCAGGCTATATCGTACGCTACGTGGGAGAAGTCTCGCTCGCGCGGTTGCGATAAAGGATCGAATGCTGGGGAATTGTATGCACAGGCACTGGCCGCGTTAGGGGAGGCTATTCGGGATCCCGTTGAGGCGAAGAGTGACGAGACGCTATACACGGTGTTGCTTCTCTCCGGATATGAGGTAAATACTATGATAATAATCCGAAGAGCTCTATTTGGTCCCCGTGACTGACGTGGGTTCTGACAGACCATAACATTCAATTCGGAAGCATTGCCAGCTTGGGGAACACATGTCGACGGTGCCGCCGCCCTGGTCAAAACCCGTGGCAATGAGAACTTCAGCACACCTCTGGCATGTATGATGTTTCTTTTCATACGGCGCAATAGTGTAAGTGCACACTTTCCTATTGCTCATCCAAGCAAATCTAACAAAGACGCCAGATTCAGAGCCACGTTCAGACTTCCACGCCAGTTGATCCTATCTTTGAAGACCGCGAGGAGTTCCTATCGTCATATGAGAATATTGAAGATAGACTCAATTCGAAAACGACGCGTATAACGCAATTGCAAGCTTGGGTCAATAATGTCCTGTCACAATCGAGCTGGGACCTTGAGGAGGATACAGTCTCAGAAGTACTTCGAACCGCCGAGGATTTGGACTTCGATCTCGCAGACTGGGCTTTCTGGGCGTCTACTCAGTGGCCATACTCAACTATCGTACGAATGGAATCTTACAACCTCTCGTCGAGTCCTGATTCGACCTTCGTTCCGGATGAGATTCATCGATATCCAAACATCTATGTGGCACGAACTTGGAATCTATATCGAGTATCACGCCTAATCATCCAATCCATCATATCCCGAATTTCTACTCTGAGCACAACAAAATGCAGCAGCAATCACACTCGAATGGATGCCCTCAACAAATCCATGGTATCCCAAATCTGCGCTAGCATTCCCTTCCTCCTCGGCTACGACTGCTCAGAGTTGAAGCACTATTTTTGTAGTTCACCTAATCCTCTCTGGCCTCAATGCCTACCGAGCAGACCTAGAGAATCGAACAACACTGGCAAATTTTCACTCATCTGGCCTCTGTACGTGGCGAGCAGTGTGGAATCTGTGCCTGAAATTCAGCGGGGTTGGTTGCGTGATCAGTTGAGCTGGATTGCGGGGACAGGGGAGGCTCATGCACAGGTTTTGAGAGAGTGCAAGAGTCAGACTTTGATGGGAAGGCCGGAGGCCTTTAGGTTTGATTGTGTTTAACCGGTGCATTTTCATAAAGCCGTGTAGAGTCTCGCGACAACAGAGCGGAATCAACATTCTACCTCAGAAACTTCGACCTGCGCCTCTCATTGATACGCTGCGCTCTCCACATCATTGGTCTCTAGGTTACAGCCCTCTGATAGAATTTTCCGACACATAACTATCGCACGTATGAGAGGGCTGATGAGATAGCTTACTGTGTTCTGAGACTGGAAGAGTGTTGGATTGGGGTTACATAGGCTTTAAGGAACAAGGGCTGTGGAGTGGATCGAGGGAAGTGGAAAATCGCTCAGAACTATGAAGGGCTTGTAGTGAGTCTATTTAGAGGTATGCCTCCTTTTCGAGCGCTGCCGTTTGGTGATGATCATACTGCAATAAGTACAGATCATTTCTTTCTGCATAACTTTCAGCTCCTCTCGGAAACTTGCCTGATTACGATACCAGCGTCATGGGTGAAGCTACGATTTCACCTGTTCAACCTTATCATGGGCCAAATTTAGAGCATTTGAACACCGATACATTTTCGAAATTATTCATCATTGTACTCTGCACTTTCTATCTTCCTCAAATACTTATCTCGCAGTCCTCGATTACGGCAGGCATCCGGCCGGTCCATACGGCCGGGAATTGCCCATGGGGAAGTCAATCCAGGTTGGACCTGGTTATCTACCGGTAGCAATCCCCTGTAATTTTCGCTCAAATCACTTTGGCGGTGTGGTATAGAAGCTGGGTGGATCTTCATGGCATTCAAAGAGAGTGGATTCAAGTGGATAGAGGGTCAAGTCGGAGTTCGGGGAATGCTGAGTCGTGTGAGGACACAATCAAAGTCATTCAGGGACGACTTCAAAAATTTCTTGTCGTGTCTATAGCATTCTTATGAGCAGATCTTCCCAAAGACACAAGCATTTCGCCTTCCTTGGCTGAATTGTGACAGGGTGCTGGTGCTGAAGACTGGGAACAATGCTTGTTGTCGTCAAGTGCGGCTGAAAAGAGGCTTCGAGACTTGCCTCATAAGCAAACCCGAGAAGTTTAATCTTCGAACTGGGATATTGAATCTTGGAATACCGAACTCTATCTCGACTCTGTCCTTTAGTTGGGATATTGTGCTGTTAAGGTTTGACCAGGAAGTGCGTCCGCAGAAGCTTGCCGACTTGGAGGATATCCTGACGGGAAGCACCATAAAATTTAAGGTCGTGCTGATTGACCTTATCTGTGGCTCTTGGATGAATTCGGGATACCTTTCGAACAATGTCAAGTCAGGGGCAACTGATGCTATGGTATACACATGTTGAGAGGCTTTCTTGCGGGACAGACAGCTTTATTACCTGACTCAGGTACGACGGCTGGCAGATATCTGCCACAGTGAGGTATCTTTTATGAGCTGCAAGTACTCCATCGTGTACATAGCTAATCGAGCAGCATCACCGAAAGCTTGAGCCCCCTCTGTTTCTAAAGAGTGACAGGGACCAAACTCTGTAGGCACATATCTGCACCGAATGGCTCTATAATGATTCCAACTAGATTTCGGACTTGGAAGACTGACCTATATTTGCTTTTCCACAGCCGGAAGGACGGTATCATCCAAAATTCAAGCATCCACTCCTTCGTCAACACGGAGCGGCATGCCAGGACTCTCTGTGTCCTATATATGCGAAGACATCCCCCGAGAAGACAAGTATCACTCAACGTTCCTACAGGAGACTTGGGTGCCTACAATTTCACATTTTCATGATGACCTTCCCCAAACTAAATGATTTCGGCCTCTCCCTGATGGAGACGGCATTCATTCTGCTCGTAGGATGGGTGCTCTTCGAAATAACCAAGATGATCTACTTCATGAGACTTCACCCTCTTAAATCGATCCTAGGACCTTGGTTTCCAGCTTTTAGTTCTTTCTGGATGCGCTGGCAACGATGGCAAGGCAAGCTGTCCTTCACAGCAGATAATCTCCTCGCCAAATACGGGCATATTGTCCGCATCGCACCAAACATGGTTCTGATCAATGACTCGGAGGCTCTTGCGCAAGTATTTAACAGACGGGATCTCGATACTGCACCGACTGCCATTCGCGCTCTCAGAGCCGGTGGTCATGACTAACTGTCTCTTATACA
>JAFJYH010000441.1:0-30551 GCA_017365405.1 Cadophora malorum | reverse complement strand
TAAAGTATCTTCATACCATACTTAGTAACTTGCAACGGTTATCCGTCTTGATCAGTGACAGCGTCCCTACCTACCAACCAACCTACCTTCGCACTCTCGAGCAACACCAGCCCGACCGTACGTTACAATTCAGCTCAAGTAAGTACTAAAAGCGTTGCAAATATCTTATCGCTACGGCTATGCAAATAATAAGCCTTTAATTAATTCGCTAGATTGTTGGTGTGATGGCACATGCGACTTGCGCGTATCACGTGCGAGCGCATATCACGTGGTGTTGTGATAAGGGGTTGTAGCTAACTAGCGGCCGCTTCCCTCCTACTTAAGCTTGAGGCTCCTTATGATCTTCTTTCTTTCTTTATCTTTTTTACTTGTATTGTAGCTATTTTAATGAACTTCGTTAAGCCGTTACATTAGAAAAGACTAACCTTATCTACAAAGATCTTAATATCCTAGCTGATTTCCTTGAGCATTTGATAGACGTAATTAAATTGTATTTTATTAGTTTCTTGCTTTTAAATCCTTTGAGCGTACGCGTTATTTCCTCGAGCACCTGATAGGCGCGGTTAAGTTGCAGCTATAGCATGCAGCGCTCCCTTCCTTTCAAACAAAACCTCGATATTTTTAGATAAGTACTTTTAATCTTTTTGAAAAATTTAATAAGCTTTGCCGCAATTTTTTAAGAATTATATTAAGAGTTATATCTTTAACTAATACTTTTATCTTGATAGTTAATGAAGCCTGACTTTTTTGCGCCTAGGATATGTCTGACGCGCCACCTTTTTTTGCATATGTTCCCCTACACCGATAAACTTAGGGTTGTATTTGAAACGCTCCCATTTTATTAAACTCTTGCATTACTACGATATTTTCAATTGATAACTATTTCGATGGCGATAACGAAGACTTAACGCTAGCAATCTAACGCGTAGATATTTAAAAGAAATTTCAAAAAACTCTTAAGAAATTTGGCAAGCGCTAAAATAAGCAAGACTAAAGTATATAAAAGATCTTGGAACTTCTTAGCTAACTTATAACTTAGGCTTGCGCCTTTATCGCCTTTAAAGCTAACTCTAATGACGGCCCTTTTAATAAGAGCTCTAGTGGAGATAAGTTCCTTGATAATTTCACTTATTGCGTCAAATTTAGTAAACACTTTAATTATGGGAAACGCTTTTAAGAGCTTCGCATTAACAAATTCTCTAGCGACGCTGATGACCTAAAATGATATGCTTGATTTGTAGCAATGCTTAGCAAGTTAAATATTAATGCTAATTATTATCTTAACAAAAAGTCCCAAATTGTAACCTTATATAATTATATTAAGGGTAATGCTCAAGGATACCTCTTGCCTCGTTTCAAATAAGAAGCTATAAATCTTTTTGCTAATGCTAAGAAGATGATCAGTTACTTAAGCAAAATTTATGATAACGCTTTTAAGCAAAAAGATGCTAAGACCTTTTTGAATCAGCTTCAAATGAAGCCTTTTTAGTCGTTTTCCGATTACTATCCGAAGTTCCTTAAGCTTATCCAAAATGCTTGCATCCCTTTTGATAAATATCTTATTACTCGCCTTTACGATTCTCTTTATCTATCTCTCAAAGACTAAGCCATCTACAAGTTTATTCCCAATGGTAGCTTTTAAGATTTTGTCTTCGCTATGAACTTCTTAAACAAGAAAGTTCGCCGCATCCAAAAACAATGACAAGCACTTATAACTGCTAAGCCTATCATCACTATTTTCAATCAAATCACTTCGTTTCTTTAGAGAAGCTTACTCACTTTTTTTTCTTTAAATCGCAAATCTTCTTTTGCATTTGCCAAGCTTTTGCCTACGATATTGCTTGCTTTAAAAGCTATTACTTGTTATAATTGTTGAAAAATAGGATATATCGCTAAAGATTATTTAGAACCTTACAACCTTGCTAACTTTAGTGTTATGTAAGTGAAAACGTTAAAATAATTTTTAAGTAAAGACCTTTTTTTGGAAGTAAATGCTTCAAAAAATGCGGAGGATTTTGATGAGTTGGGAAATAAGCAACCTTAAAAGAAAACTTCTTCTTAAGGTGAATGATCGATCTTTAAAAGATCGATATGCGTTAGCTAATAAGTGGTAAAAGTTTTATTATTTCTTATACCTTATTTTGCAATAGCATTAAAATTACTTTACCCGCGTTATTTAATTTTGGAGCAAGTGGATTTGCTTTTATTAATATACCTTTGATTAAAGATCTTATTAAGAAATTTGATATTCTTCTCATCTTATTCCTTAAACTTATTTAAGTAAAAGGTTATAATAACTAGGGTAATAACATCGCATTGCATGCGATCTTACTAAACTTGCTAATTAATTGTTACATTTAAAGATAAATCCCATTTGTTATATTTGATCTCGAGAATTATAAAGTTATCTTGAGATAAACTTGAATATCGCATTTTGATATTTGGCTTAATGTGAAAGATTGTTATTTGATGTGGCTTTATAATAAAGATATTTTTTCTTTTCTTTCTCATCTCTTTTATATCACTTGCGAAGCTATCTGACCCTTTAATTCCCACAACATCCGAATTGCTAATTAAGTAAATATCTTCTCTTAACAAGCGGCGATAAATAAGAAGGACGCCTCGAGACCTTAAAAAACTATTATGGCCTTTGCTTAAATTAGCGTTCTAACCCCCACAAAGCCTCACAATCTTACCTCACTTAACGCCAAGCCCTAACAACATTTTCTTTTTACCAAAGCATATTTCGCAGCAAGACGCCTAAAGCGCAAAAAACATTGTCAAGTAAAACGTATCTAAAATAAGCGGCACCAAAAGAATTGGCAAGTGATTTAAAAATCCCTTGCAATTATATACGCTACGTTAATGCAGGAATTCTTATGGATTATAAAATAAGAATTACATATCCCTATCTTTAATCGACTTTTCCTATTGCCTTTAAAATACGTAATATTCGCTTAGCAGCATCCTACGAAATGGTAATAATCATTAAAAACGGATATCGCGAAAGTAAATGCTTTCGGTTTCTATTATGCTTTTAAATAAGAAAGCTTAAAGCTTTTCATTATTATGCTAAGCAAGATTAACAAAGCAATCGATTAGGTAGCACAAAAAGCCAAATTCTAAAAATCCCTGGAGGCTAAGCTTAACTATGAAAACATCTTATGCAAAAAACTTCCTTTACAATATTAGGAATTTATAAGCGCATTTTCTAAAAGCACCGCAAATAGTTTCCCAAATTCGATTCCTAAACTAAATTATAAGATTGAGCTAAAGAAGAACATCGATTACGGTTACGAACTCTTATATCAACAAAGCAAAGCGGAGCTTCAAGTCATAAAGAAATATTTAAAGGAAAACTTAAATAAAAAGTTCATCATACCAAGCCACGCCCTTTTCACATGTCTTACCTTGTTTATTAAAAAAGCAAACGGCGGCTTCCATTTTTATATCAATTATCGGAAGTTAAACAAGATTACTTGAAAAGATCGATACCCGCTCCCCCTAATCAACGAGTTATTTGCATAGCTAAGACAAGCTAAAGTCTTTACTAAAATTAACATCTAAAATGCATTTTACTAAATTCGCATAAACTTTGCTTTGAAGGAGTATACAACATTCTGCATCTAGTACGATAATTACAAGTGCAAGGTAATGCTCTTTGAACTTATTAATAATTTAACCACTTTTTAGCAACATATAAATAATGTGCTATTTGATTACTTAGATATATTTTATATAGCTTACTTAAACGATATTATTATATATTTTAATAATTTCCTAAAACATGAAATTCATATTAAAAAGGTATTAGCACGCTTATAAGAATATGGCCTTTTAGCAAACATATGCAAAAGCAAGTTTCACGTTAAAAAGATCAAGTTCTTAAGGTTCTTTATTACAACTAAAGGGATCGAGATTAACCTTACGACTACCAAATATGTCCGTAAATGGAGACCCCTCTTAACAGTAAGGGGAGTTCAATTTTTTTTAGGCTTTTGCAATTTTTATCAAAGGTTTATTCCCAATTATGGGAAAATTGCCAAGCCTCTTGTCGAACTTATTAAGCTATTTATCTTGTTTAACATGACCCCGCCTCATATGAAAGCCTTCAAGAAGCTTAAGTCAGCCGTCCTTGCCTTGATATGTCTAAAACATTACAACGCCGCTTTAAAAACTCGTATTAAAATTGACGTATCCGATGGAGTTATTTTAGAGGTTTTCTTATAGAAGTATGGGAAACATTGGTATCTAATCGCGTTTTTATTTAAGGTTATAGTCTTAGCGAAATTGAATTATAATATTTACAATAAGAAAATGCTAGCAATTATGAAATCGCTAACTTATTAGCACGCGAAATTGATCTTGCAAAAAAGCTACCAACACTTTTAGATCTTTTTAAATTATAAGGTACTAAAGTACTTTATAATTATCAAGAAGTTAATAAATTAACAAGCAAGATAATCTAAAATCTTATTTAACTTTTACTTTATAATTATATATCGATTGAGAAATCAGAATATAGCAGCAAATGCATTATCCCATTAAGAACAAGATGTTAAAGATTAGATCAAATTTAAAAATAAATTACAAACCCGCACTCTAATTTACTTGAACCAAATTAACCCTCGCATCTTTTAGAAACTAAAATGGCTATTTGATATTTGCACTTTAGCTTTTATTCAAATTAACCTAAATAATAAGATAAACTTTGTTACCAAGTTAATCCACGTTAACAAAACCCATAATACCCTTATAACTTAACGCTGGGAATCATAAGAGCCGGATTCGTAATACATCTTGCATGAGGACGGATTACTTTTATACAAGAAAAGACTTTAAGTGCTCAATGTGAATTCCCTTCGAGCTTGGTTGATTTAATACATACATAATTAAGTATCAATAGCTTACTTAAGAAAAGCTAAAACTTTCAAATTGTTACAAATGAAATACTATTAACTAAAGATACTAAAAGACATCGCTAAATTTGTCTCTAATTGCCTTGCTTATAATAAAGCAAATTACTAGTAAAATAAGATACCCGAATACTTACATCCCTTACTTATCCTTAATTGGCCTTAGCAACACTTAATGATAGATTTTAAAAGTGCGTTAAAAGATAAGTTTGGCTTTAACTTAGTTCTTGTTGTCATGAATTGCTTTTCCAAAAAGGCAACCTTCATCCCTTGCTATTTTACTTGCACGGCATAAAACCTGATTTAACTTTTTATCTCAAACTGCTAAAGATTTAATAGCTTACTAAAGTTTATTATATTAGACCAAAACTTGCAATTTATTTTCTTATTTTAAAAGGAATTTTGCTATATCCTTAGCATCAAGGTAAAGCTTTTTATTGCTTACTACGCCTAGACCGATAGCTAGATTGAAATTATGAATTAGTATTTAAATCAAAGATTTTAGCTTTTTATTAATTATTACCAAAACAATTGGTTCAAACTTTTTCCAATAATAAATTATGCTTAGCTCACCTTACTATATGAATTATTGGAGATGTCGCTATATTAGCTTAAGTACAGGTATGAGCTATGAATTAGCTGGGATTAGGATACTTCATCGCCTTTTAAAAAGCTGATAATAATTAAGAAACTAAATTAGATTAATATTCACGTTTTTGCTAAACGTTATAAGGTAATTTAAGCAAAAGCAAAATAGTTCCTTCAAGATCAATAAGCTAGGAAGTAGCGTGACGCCAATAAGTCCTAGCAAGAGGTTAATTAGGATGTAAATAACATAATTTGAGTAACAACAAAAAATTGAAAGACACGCTGCCCAAAGAAGAAACTCGATAACCAGTGGGCTGGATTGTATTAAGTTTTGATTAAAGAAAGACACTCTTACCGCTTAAACCTACCTAACACTATCAAAGTCCACCCAATATTCTTTGCAAATAAGCTTCGCCAATATGCAAATAATCTTTTACTTAAATAAATTTAATTACTACAAGATAAGCTTATTATAAATATGAAATAAGAATAAAAGGTACAAGATATTTTAAACGCTCGACTGGAATAAAATAGCATTTTACATTACCAAACTTATTGAAAAAGACTTAACCCCAATTTAGAATTTTACTTTGCCGCGAACTTCCACACTTGCCCTCACAAACTTCGTAATTTCCATCTCACCCACCCGCGCTTACCTAAACCACCGAAGCTTTTGGATCGATGGATTATCGCTTGGGAATCAAAAGAAAATAATACTTATAAAGACCTAAAAGATAATACGATAATAATAGCTAAAAAACGAAAGCGATTTTTTACTTGGCTTGAGAACAAGCCTTCTTCGTAGAGGGGGGTAATGTGATAGCACATGCAACTTGCGCGTATCACGTGCAAGCGCATATCATATGATGTTGTGATAAGGGGTTGTAGCCGATTAGCAGCCGCCTCCCTCCTACTTAAGCTTGAGACTCCTTACGATTCTTTTTCTTTCCTTGTCTTTTCTATTTGTATTGTAATTATTTCAATGAACTCCGTTGAGCCGTCACAGTTGGTGATTAAATTAATATCTCCTTTTTACCCTTATTATTAAAGACTTGAATAACAAATTTAAATTTCTTATATAGCTTTGTTATCTTTTTTCCCTTGACCTCGTTTATCATGCAAGACTTGAAAATGCGTTATCTCTTAAGCCTAAAGTCGCTTTGATAAATTAAAATAAAGACGCCTTTTGCTATTAAAGTTTCATACTCTATTTTCCGAAACATTTGAAATAACTTGCTTTACGTTATAATCTTACCTTTAACACGAAGCTTAATTAATAAATCTTAATCCCTTATTTCCTTCTTTATCAAAAATGCTTTAGCATTATAATCGTTATTAATTGTTAATAAGTCCATGATCTATTTGATTCTTGAAATTTCTATTACAAGCCGGCGGGATTTCAAGGTCAAGTTGGATTTATTATTCCTTTAAGATTCCTTATTTGAAACAATTATTAATGTTGATGAGAGATCTTTTAGCAGCTTTTTTTATTTATTTGACGCTAAAATTATCTATTTTAAATAAGCGTACAAATGTAGATCTAAACGTACATATCAAGTTATTATCTATCAAGGCTTTAATCGTCTTGCCCTTAATGTCAAGGAATTTATAAGATCCTCTTTATCTTTTCTTTTTCTTATATATAAGTATCAAATCGTTTAAAAAGAAATCATAAATATATGTGATGCTAAAGCCGTTTCAAGTGCGTAGCGCTTTATTAATCTTTTTAATTGCCTGAATTTTGCGTATCTCTTTTATTGCTCTTTTAATTATAATAGCCCTTTATTTGATTATAAAATTAGAAAAATCTAATTCCGTCATCTTAAGATATGCCCCAAATATAAGCAACATTAGAATCAATCCATTTAATTCAATTATATCGTTAATAGCTTTTATAGCTATTTGCAACTAATTTACGTTAAACAATTTCAATTGCTTTGCTATAACAATCTCGTAAGCATAGCGCAAAAGATAATAATACCTCTTCACCTTATTAATAAAGTGATATGCCTTAATCAAGATAAGTTTAAGAATGTTATTAACAAATCTTAATGATATACAAAACTTCTCAAAATTAAAATTAATCCTATAATCATAAATAACAAAATTTAATAAGTTAAGATATGTATTAATTTAAGCTAACTTGAACACATTAAACACCGCCTTTGCCGTAACCAAGCCAGCACCCTTTTAAATAAGTCGCGTCGCTTCAAATCTTATTGCCTTATCTATCATATGAAGTACTTTACGTTTTTCAAGCTAAATGATATTAATTAATAACATATAATTAAAATTAATATCGTTTTGAAGTTTAAAGCAAAATTTATATGAAATATTTACATGCCTTTAGCAATGCTTACATATCTTTTTAATCTTTAGCATAATATTAGAATTAGGTTTATAGCTTGCTTGCTCAAGCAAATAATGAAGCCATTATACCGATAGGTGACCGAACCTATAATGAAGTCTTCGGATTTTCATTTCCATAAGGTAACATATATTAATTGTTCCCATAAAAGTGTCCAATAATTGGTTATGCTAATTTAGTAATAGCCACAGATAGCCCTTTTTTTAAACAATCAAATGCTTCCTTTTTCTTTAAATTAAAACATTTTGTAAATTATTATAATGTGCATTTATCTTATTAAGTTGTTATAAGCATACTAAAAATAGTATATTCGCATTAACAATTTGGAATTCCATTTTTTTAATAAGAGTATTAATAATAGCAATTCCTAAAGATTCCCTTATACTGGCTTCAAATGTTATTCGGCTTTAGCCCACTTGATTTTTATTGAATTCTACATGCTGAAAACGCTATAATACCCACAATTAATTAATATCTCCCGTATTTTTATTTAATATGCCGATATTAATTAAAAAATCTTAAAAAAAGCGATTTATTTATTAAATTATATAAGCGTCATTTTATTAAGGTTTCTTTATTATGCTTTTTAAAATATATATCGCCTTTTATATTTCTAATTAATTCTTAATATCTTATGCGTTATATTTTATTACATTCGTTGTAAATATAGTTGTGAAGTGGGATATGGCATTATTATGTTCATTACTTAAGTTTGAATTAGCATCATTATATTTTAATGATACGCTTAAGTTAAAAAAATCCGCATTATTTCGATCTTTAATTTTATTTCAAATACTTTCCGAATCTTCCCCGATTTAGTTTGCATATGCTAGATATGCTTTAAACGTTTTGTTTATTAGTTTGATATCTTTAATCTTGCATGTAGCAAAGTATTGTGCTTTAAATTTTGCTTTCTTTTCTTTAATATAATAAGAATTGTAGCAATCTAACATTAGGCAAATGATATATCTTATATAGCCTAGCTTTGGCTTAAATTTATTCTCACGTTTATTACCTTGAGAAAACTTTATCTTACAGTTCAAGTACATTACTTCGCTTTTCGCAATATAAGCCCGAAGGCGTTTTTAATAGGATTCGGCATAATTGTCTTATCAAAATCTTATCTTAAATAATATCTTTACTTTCGCTGCAACTTAAAGATTGTTTATTAATGTAGCAAAAGTAAAAAGTGATTTAAACAAAGCTTAAGCAAATAGCTTGTTACTTAATACTCCTTATATAAGCTTATTACAAAAAGTTTTATTATTATTCATACTTTTATCCGCTAAGCTTAATTAAAGGCTTTGCAATTTCTTCCCAAAACTATTCAATTATTAGATAAGTATCTTTTTTTTCTATGCCAGCTTATCTTAAAATTGTTTAAACGTGATCTTAAATTATCGACTTAGATATCGCCTTATATGTTCTTCTATCTTAAAATTAACCCAAATAACGTCAACAAATTAAGTAAATATAAAAGTTTTATCTTGCAAATAATTGTAATAATACTTCTACGCATCGCTTTATAGCATGAAAAGAAAAGCTTTATATCAAATTAATATATTGATAACTAATTTCTAATATAAGTCTATAAAAATACGCAACTTTGCGTTCAAGTGATTTTTATTACCGCTATATTAAAGCTTCTTTAAATATATCTTTAATAGCACTCCTAAAATCTTCGCTTATTCTAATGAAAGCTAATTTATTATATCTTATGCTAGCTAACTTGGCTCCGCATATGCCCTAGCTTCTTTTCGATATAATAATAAATAAACATTATCGTCACGTGAGTAAGCATTTCATATTAGCATTGGTTTTAGTAATTATCTTTTATTTGATCTTTATTGAAAAAAACAATTTAAAGATTTTTTGTTAAAGGTAAACAAGAATTTCCTTTTCATCTTAATAGGTAAAGTTGTATTATATAAGTTTCTAATAAAATTTCCGTTTCTATTATAATAAGACTTAAGCAAATCTAAGCATCTAAGCACGTTATCCTTTTTCTTATTTTTTATTATTAAAGGTAACTAAAGTTATGTATCTTTAATTTTTGCGTTAATTTCTTCAATTAAAAAGATTATGATGTTATCTTGAATGACTTGAATTGTTTGAGATGTGGGACTTTGAGGTGCTTGTGTAGGAGATAGGCCGCAACTTATTCGCCTTAGCTTTAATAGTAAACTGAATTTGCTGGCCTGCTCCTTTTTATTTTCATTAAGCCAATTGTTATATTTAGCTTTGGTTATTGTTATCAATAAGATTGTTACATTTCTTTTCTTATATTTGATGTAAATGTTACGTTGTTTAAGGTTGTCTTGCAACTTTGCCTTCTTTTGTTATTTAATGCAATTAAAATCCGTAGCTATTTAATCTTTAAAAAACTTCTTGAAATCTTGAAATATGTATTTAAGATCAAGATGCTTGTTGCAAGCATATTCCCGAAATTTCCTTGAATAGCGGGTAGCCTTTACTTCAAATGTTTTTTTTTAAAGAAATCGTTTTTTGCTGATTTCTTTTAACATTAGGTAATGTTAGTATATTTTTTAAAAGCAGTTTTATAGATTCCGTTATAAGTTTTGCTATTATGCTAGTAATAATTCCGATAATTTATAAAAAACTTGCGGGAATGTTATTTTAATAATAATTGTAAAGTAATTGTTGCGTTAATTCTTATATAGCAATTGTTAAATGATGGCTATTACGTTGTTATTTGTTATTTACATGTACCCCTTGATACGAAATTATAATTCTTGTCAAAGTGCCAAATCTTTTCAACCAAGTTTAGCAAAGAATTAATATCAAAAAGAAGCTGCATTAAATATCTCACATAAGTGTAAGAGCCTTAACATTGAACTTTCAAGTTAACTTTTTTAATAAATTACTTAGCTATTTATAATACAAGTTAACTATTAATTAATGTGAGTTTGCATTAGTATATGATATTACAAAGATAATAAAAGTAGCAAAAATAAGTATAATAATAATTCAATATATTTAGATTGTTTAGCTAAGAGAGTGCGAGAAGGCAGAGGATTTATATCCGTAGCCGTAACCCCCTTAAAACCCCTCCAGCTACCGGCCGGCTCCTGGCGTGTGTAAAGAAGTAATAATCGGTGTGAATGATGATTCTATTGAAGGGGGATTTCTAGGTCCTTATAATTACTTTAATTGCCAAGGCTCGGCTAGCTCTTGTCGCTTTAATTGCCTATTTAAGCCTAATACCAAAGCCTCGCATCGCATCACATTGCAAGCTGTAAATAACTCTTTATTTTAAGGAGGCTTTGCGAGTTTTATAAATAACCCTTGTAAAAGGGTTTGCGAGCCTTTTAAACTACCGAAGTTACAGGCTTTGTAGGGGGTCCCTAAGCCTGTAGTTACAGATCTTATAGGGGGTCCCTGAGCCTGTAGTTACAGATCTTGTAGGGGGTCCTTGAGCCTGTAGTTACAGATCTTATAGGGGGTCCCTGAGCCTGTAGTTACAGATCTTATAGGGGGTCCCTGAGCCTGTAATATCTTTAAATTAAGCGAGCCTTTGTTTATGCCATAAGCGAGGTTATGAAGGCTAAGCAAGGCTAAGCGAGGTGCATATTATATTCTTATAGCGTGGATACATCAAACACTCGGTATGGGTCCTGTGGACCAACATACTTCCTACTAATTTGTTAAAAGATCAAGATATTTTCTAACATGTGCATTCCAATTTTTGATTTTATTAAAAACACACTTTTTCAAATCATCAAAATCTTCATCGACTGCGATATCATAATTTGAATTAATAGTAGTAAGGTTTTCCCATTCTTTACTTTTTATATCTTTTTACCTAGCTCTAATTAAGTTAACTTCTAAAATAATTTTTTTGTTCAAATTAAGATCTTTCTCATAAATCCTCTTTAAGATATCTTCGTAATAATCAAACAAAATCTTATAAGTAGTCTTAAAATCCTTTCATGCTTTTTGATAAAACTTAAATTAATTAAATTTTTTCTTAAGATTGCTAAAAGTTGATGAAGTTTAAAATAAGGCAAATAAAGTTAAAGCTTAACTTAAAAGAAATGCTTAAGCTATCCCTTTTCAGGTAATACAAAGTACTTAAGCTAATAATTAATTAATTGCGATTTAACCCGTAAGCGCTTCTTTTTCATGTACTAGTTAAAATATATAAGCTACTAAAAAAATAAGACTTCTTGAAGCTTATTACCTTAATTTAAATATCTCTTATATAATAATTTCTGCTTTTTAATATAACGATTTTCAAATACAACACTAACATATTAATTTTCAATATCACAATAATTTAAAGTATAAATTATACAAGAGAAATAGCATAATAATAAACTAAAAATGATATAGCTAACCTCTTATATAAAGTAATTTTTTTTAATAAGTTTATTAAAAAACTTAGCAATAAAAGACAATGTTAAGTTTCGCGCACTTATATACTTCAAAACCTTTATTTTAAATTCTTTATATGTATAAGAAGCCTTCTTTAGCTTAAAGCAATACTTTAAAACATAATTCATAAATTCGTAAAATATTGTTACAAGTTAAATGTTAAGATTTGCTAATCATGCTAATATAAATATTGTAGCATATAAGTTGCAAAATAGCTAATCCCTTTTTGCTACAAATTACCACCGCTTTAGATTTATATCTTTACATACTTTTGCTTTTGCTTAAATTATTCAAAAATAATAAAACTAGCAATAATAATTACTATTCTTATCTACATGAATATAATAAATCAATTAACAATTATAATAAGTTTATACACGATTAAAAACTAAGTTAAGAAAATCCTTAGTATTCTAAATATCCTCAAAAGGCAAAGAAATTAGATTTTTCCCATTTAGCTACTAAGATAGATTTGAGTTAATAGCCGTAATCTTTTAGGCCTAATATTTCGCAAAAATCAATTTATTTCCCTTGTTTTCGCAAGTCATAAAAAAAGCATCGTTTTAAAATAAGCCAAGATTATTTTTATCCGAAATATAATAAGAAACCTAATAAATGCTATAGCAATATCCCGTACTTTGCATTTGAAATTTAATTTTATATTAAAAATCTTTATAATCAAGAAATAATTTAAAAATCACGTTTTAAAAAAGAGTAATTCGCAAGTAAATGTAATAAGCGATAATATGGGGATTTAATTATATTATATCACATATAATCTTTTGCTTATTTTCTTTAGTAACGATGCTATATTTATCAAATCTTAGTAAGAAATGTTATAAATCATGCTATTATATATTTGCATAATTAATAATCATAAATATTGCTAAAGAATTATTAATTGCATATGCATAAGTTTTAAGCAAGCTTTTTTTTGAACCTTAAAATAGCGATGTTCTAAGAAAACATGCGCTTTGTTGAATAATTTTAAGCAAAAGGCCTTTGAAAATCTTAAAAGCTTTTTCCAACTTATTAAGCATTAAACTAGCAAGATCAAAGTTTTAGTAAATAAAGTATTAGCTTGTAAACATAAATTTGTTTCGCATTAATTAATTAAATAAGTAAAATTTAAAGCAAAGATGCTATCTAAATCAATTATTGTAAAATCGTAAAAGATGTTATCTTTATCTTTATAAAAATACAAACCGTTAGCAAAAGTTATTAAAATCAGCTAATTCATAAGAGAAAAGCGTTAAAAATGTTATAGCAAAAAGCCACTAAATTTTCCCAATTTCATTAAAAGGTTATATTCTAATGAAGGGTGCGGTGATAATTTAAGTTTTTTCAATAGCTATACAAATAGTTGCCATCTTTGGCGTATCTTTCGCCAAATGTAAAATAACCAAATAATTTAAAAAAAAAACTTATATAACTTCATTATTATTTATAACTTTTTTATCAACTTTAACTTATTAAAATGCAATTAGCTTATTATCATTTTCATTTACAAAAGAAAATGTTATCTTTTAAGTTTTTATAATTTGTGTGATTTGATTATAAATATTATTATCTTTAGAATAATGTTATTTTAATAGTTTGTAATTAATAATAATGTCTTTATAATTAAGGTAATTTTGCTTCAAAAACGCAAGCTAAATAGAAAGTTTATGCTAACTAACTTTAAAATCGTTAAGAAATTGGCATCAAATCTATTTATTGCTATTTGCCAAAGCAAGAAAAATCATATTAAATTTTAAAAATATCAATGATATTTTATTATTTAACTTAATATAACTATTTATGAAAGCAACGTAATATTTAATATACTTAAATTATAAATCACAAGCTTTATAAACTTGCATTTATATGAAAGTAAAAAAATATACAAATCTACTTAATTTACAAAAGCTTTAATAAGTAATGTGATATTTCTTTCAAGTTTATATTATTAGCTTTAAATATAAAATAAAAATAATATCTGATTTTATCTTATTAATAGCATTATTAACAAATCTTATTTAAGATCTTAATATTTATTTATTCTTTTTTATATTAAGGGTAATAAATCATTTTTATATTCATAAGTAAAGCATAAAAGTTTTTAATTTTTTACTAATTTATTAAATAAATTAATTATATGTAAGCGATTGTAACTAACCTTTTGATATTTTTTTAAGTCATTTATCCTTGCAATAAAATATTTACATATTCCTACTTAGCGTTATTAAAGTTATAATTAAAATTAAAGCTTCGTTTAAATAAAAAAGGCAAAGATTATAAAAAGAATTGCTAAATATTTAATAATTCCAAAAGATGATATTTTAATTTATAAAAGAATAAAACACGTGATTTTATAAAAGCAAAGAAATTTAAAATAAAAGCTAAAGATTTAATAAGCAATATATCAACTTTTCAATTAGCTCTTTTAGCTTAAAAGTTAATAGCAATCGCTTGGCGTTATTTTTTGATATTATCAAATTATTAAAAGTGATTTCATGTTATAAACTATGCCTTAAAATTAGAATTTTATGTTAAAAATAAAGACTTATAAGAAAAGGAATTGTTTAAATTAAAAGCATCATTATTAGTATAAAAAGTAAATAGTCTTATACTTCTTTCTTTATAATAAGAAATATCATCTTTTCGCTTAATCAAAAGCTATTTATTAAAGTTCTTTTCAATAAAGCAAATCTATCTTATAACTTAAATTTTATTTTTATATTTTATATATTATGCTAATATCTTATTATCATTTTAAAAATCAACAATCAGCTTTTCTTTATTACAACAAGTACAATAAATAAGCGCATTTATTACTAGCATTAATAATACAAATATTCAAATAATACATAAATTATCAAAAAGCAAATGTTAATAAGCACAAAAAAGCTACACTAATTAATCACATTAATATCACATAATTTTAACTAATTAAAAAGTAAGAAAAAAGACTTAGCAAAAGATCTGAATTTACCTCCCTCATCCAGCGCTGATCCGATATTCGATCAGTCTCACGTGCGCCCGCGAGATTTTAGTAGAACTAACATTCAATAATTCCAGATCTGGAAGATCGAGGAAGCGTCGGCCATTCCGCAATTCAGAGATGGGACATTTTCTTCAAGGTAAATTTAGCTTCAGTGTTGCATTGTTGATCTCGGCTATTGGGCCAGGGTGCCCCTGAGCGAATTTTTGAAGCCAATCAGGGGCCTTTCCAGCCGAACAATGGTTAGCGTGGAAGCCAATTGTCTCCACATCCAACTCCGCTACCACGTCCTCCCTACTCCCGTCTCCCTCCCATCAATCCTTCTCCTCCTCCTTCTCAGATAGAATCTTCGCCCCGCAGCAGCAAATCCATTCCTCACTAGAGAAGCAGTGAGCTGCAAGGCAATCGGAGGCAAATTCCTCCATGACTTCAGCAACTCCGGACGTGGTTCAGAGGCGGAATACCCGGCGGAGGTCGAGGTTTGGCTGCCGGAATTGCAAACTTCGGAAGGTCAAAGTAGGCCGCTCTATGCCATCTAATCTCCTGGAGTCAAGCCTTCCACTGACGTATGTCTTGGCCGTTTAGTGTGATGAAGTGAAGCCGCAATGCAAAATGTGCATCTCGTTCGGAGTATCGTGCAATTTCGTGCCTCACACCTCGGACCTGCAGCCCGTCACCGCTGACAGGTCAGGACCAGTAGTGGTTCGCACTGAAAGAAAAGTCCAACCTTTGCTCACGAATGCAATCTGGGCATCCGACGCATCATCATCGTGTTACCTGGACGCAAAGCGCCAAGAGTTGATAGATCGGTACCTCGGACGAGGTCTCATTAACTCCGACGATCCCCGTATGGTGCAAATCAATCGAAAGCTCTTAGAACTTGCCTTCGCAGTAAGTTTGTTGACTCTGATTCTGTGTCGAAGTGAGGTTCGAATTGTGCATTTCATAACCTCGGCTAACAACTTTTGACTTCAGCACCCGTTCCTCATGCACGGCTCTCTAGCTGTGGCACTTGCATATGACCGACACTTGAATAGCTCCTCGGGAAACCACCAAACTTTGGATGAGTGTTATCACTGGTCTCAAAGTACGATTCTTCTCAGCAAACGAATGACAAAACCCATTGAAGCAAAAGATAAGGATCCGATATGGGGCACCACCGCTGCCATGGCTATCCTGAGCTTCACTTCGCCAGACGCGCGTACACCAGAAGAGTCGTGGCCTTTGAAGCATAGCGAAGGTTCAGATCTAGATTGGTTGCGCATGAGCGAGGGAAAGATGTCATTGTGGAGTATTTTGAATCCGCTGCGACCTGATAGCCTTTTCCATGCGTTGGCGGACACATACACTCTTATGCAATCACCCTTACCAGTGGCGGGCATAGAAGGTATTCCGGCGGAACTGATTGCGTTGTGTTCTCTTCAAAGCTCATCCACTGCAGAAAGCAATCCATATTTCCATGGAGCGCATGCATTATCTCGGAGCTTGTGCTTGCCGGATAAGGAGATCACAACAGCCCAAGTGCAATTTTTCATGCGTGTTATTCACGGCCCATTCAAAGATCTGCTGCAGAGAAAAGACTCAATTGCGCTATTATTACTATATATGTGGTACCGAAAATCAAGCCGTAGCATATGGTGGATCGAACTCAGGGCCAGAGTGGAGTGTCCAGCCATTTGCTCTTACTTGCGTATGCATCACAGTGAGGATGAGGCGGTGCAAGATTTCCTTCCTGGGGGAGCATTTGCTGGCATATTGGGCTAGCCAAGCTCGACCAGCGGGGGAAACAAGAAGTCTGCACCATGTTCCAAGGACGAGAGTATGGGGCATACCAATGACACCAATCCCTCCTTGCCCACGGCTCTAGTCATCACTACCAGTTGCTCCTCACAGGTTGGGAATGGGTTATCGCACACTTTTCCATGGCCAGTGCAGTGTGTGACCATGGCTGTTGCCCGAGACTTTGAAGGCTGCTATCATGCAGCAGTGTGGTCTGCTTGCAGCAATAGGCTTGGTCATCTGATCTCGAAGTCTCGTGTAAAAAGATTTTCGGGATTACGGACAGCTTCACCATACATGATGCCATGTACATATGCTGTGCCCAGAAATTCGAAGCACTGGGACCAAGGCCATTTTCTCAGTATGATCGGTGCACTACAGTCTGCCAGAACAACTACAAGGTCCCCTGGCAAAGCGTTCTGGGGGACCAGACAGACATATCCCCTCTCGGTCGACGCCAGCTTTCTGTGGCCAACGGCAGTGACGAAGGCAGATTTGAAGTGTGCAAGTGCGCGAGTATCATCCTTCGGGCCTGGAGATCCACGTTGTCGTAGCAGTGCAATGTGTTCTACAGTGACGCCGCAGACTTTGAAATATTTGTTCTGTTCGTACCACTGCTCGTATATGTTTCTGGTTAGCGTTTCTGGGCCCGAGCTTTCAGGAATGCGAGCGATATGGCGGTAAAAGATGTCTCCCCATTCTGAGGGTGCTTTGAGCCCGTCGGTGTGGCACCGATCTAAGACGAGCGTCCTCCAGATGACGTTACTGATGTCGTCCCCTGTTGGGTATCTACACTTCTCCTCCGGCGTATCTAGGATAGTGCTGTCTTCCACCAATAGTCGTTGTGTGGAGGTAGGTTCACCAATACAGTCCAGCACAAATCCTTTGGCAACAAGCGCTCCTCTTCTATCCTGAATCTCAAACCTCGGACTTTGATAGTGACTTGATGCATCGATTTGCACGAGGTCCGGATGTCTTTGTGACCCAATCTGCCAATATAGAAGCGGCACAGCTCGACGCTTGGTGCAACTCCAATCCGGTACCCATGAAGGCAAGTCCTTGATACTCGATTGCCCAGCCCAATCGAGGAAGTCCAAAGGCTTAATATGTTGTTCCGTCTCTTTCAATTGGAGCACCAAGGTTTGAACGGCAGATCTGTACACATCGGAGACTGTCCGCTCTTTGTGATATATGTTCGGGAGAATAGCGAGGCTGTCTCCTTCCTTGTTCTTGACAAGGCCCACCAGCGCAATGAATTTATCCCTCCGGTCACTCGCTTCTGTGAAGCGATGATTGGACAGCACCAACAACAGAGAGTCGCGTTGACCAGTCTTTCCTTGCTGAATATCATCTCTGCTGCTTTCGATGGACATGATCCGCTGGATACCTGACTGCAATCCTTGTGTAGTCCCAGGATTGTCTCGTTTAGTTGCGTTGCATTTGTGGTACTCGTGGACGAGCACTCTGGTATCAACTCGGTAATTCAGAATGTACGCTGCGAAGAGAATCGATTCCCAGGATAAAGTCTGCATTCCGCAGAAGATCAGGATTTGCCTGGAAGCAGCAATCTCTTGTACGACCCATACTCTATACCAGTCTGGGGGGTCGCTTGTCAGTTTAACATCCAACAAGTCTCGATCATGGGTATCGTCGCCTGAAAAAGTTGGGGATACAGCGCAGCTCACTCACAATTTCTGGCAAATATACAATCAATGGCCACGAGTTCATCGAGTCGGTCATCAAATTCTATCGCTTCCCATGTTGCCTTATCGGCAGTCTCTCGGTGTTTATCCGCAGTTTGACAAGATTGAAGATAAGTCGCGTGTAAGTCCATGATTAACATGATCCCATTTACGCTCCCATGTGCTTCGGGTCCAAGCCAGATCCAGGTCTCTTCAGCCTGTGAGAAAATCTCCCTCATCAAACGAACCTGAGTTGATTTCTCGATCGCGTCTTTCTGATTAATACATATGGCATCCACCCAGAGAGTAATCGTCGACTGCGCGTATTCACTATCCCTGAAGTTTTCAAGCGCTGCCTTGAGGTTGCTGGTCGCCTTGAGAGGCAGTCCGTTTACAGTGATATCGAGCAGATCTTTCGCACTGCCCCAAGTGTACGATAGAGCTTTGTATGATGGGAATGGCTGTTCATCTCTGTCCAGCGAGACTTCTTCGAGCGTACAGCGAATGCTCTTCTCATCACTTGCGTCAGGTAACAAGGTCAGAAGTCGGATTTGATTTGGACCGAGAGGTCGATAAATTCCACCATCAGCAGACTCGGCATCATGAGAGTCGGCCATTGAGGTATGTCCTAGTTAAGCAGTTCAGCGTAGACATTCAAATTCTACCCATAAAATTTGGTGGATTGAGATTATAGCTCACCCAAGAATCGGAGAAACTCCAGTTGATGGGTTGCACCAGTTACCAAAACCAGGTGGGAATAAATACCTGAAACGCTTTGTTTAGGAGGGCGGCAAGGTGTGTTGTCGTTCTCAGCCGCTTCTTGGCAGTAGGCCCGGGGTGCTTTCTCGCTTTCGCTAGATTCCCTCACAGGCATCTCAAGCCGGCGAGGCTGGGTGCCATATTGCCCTCTTTTTGAAAGTCCAGAACAGTCTATATTTTTCCTAGCAAACCACTGACTTTCATGAATCGCTAAACTCTGGTCCATCTACCATTGTTAAAGTTCAGGATGAGTGCTTTGTAAAAGATCTTGTCAACTCCATGTCAGAGGCCTAGGCTGGAGACCTTTTGGGGGCCGAATGGTTTGATCCGGCCACCTTTCACCTTTGGGCGCTCTTGGTAGGTGAAGAAGCTCGGCTTAGGTGGAGTCTGACCGGAGGAGCATCTGATCCAAACTCTGGTACACACACTCTCTTCGACATACAATGGTCTGGGTGCACCTGATTTGATGGTCAGCCCAACCTTTTCTCGAATTCTTAGCAATTTTAAGGAGCGAACCGCAAGAGGAATGCCCGCTTGACACGGACACCTGTCGGTCTCAATCCTACGGGGAAAGTAGATCTCTGCTTGTTCGCATAATCATGCGCCCTGTCTAGCTCCCTAATCTGATTTTGTCCGAAACAGCTGTTATGATCAGACCATTCTTTAAATAAGCTTATCTTTGTTGATCGTTCATTTGCACAATTCGCGAGAAATGAGAGACTGTCAAATAAGCTCATTCATATTCAAGCCTTCCACGGTTAATGAAGCGGCGGTTGTATCATCGAAAGCCCTGAATATTGCAACAGGGGGAAGGATACGGCAAAAGGGTTGCCATTAGCCGCTTGACATCGCCATGCTGGTGTGGCTGCAGGTAAGGCTGAACGCATCGGGAAATTAGTCTTCTTTGAGAAACATTCCCTGTCCGTGCCTCAATGCCCCTGACAAACTTTGCTCTTCCAATCTGTAAAAGCGGAGCAGTACCCTCAATCATAATACCTGAAATGCTTGTTACCAGTCAAAACCCTTCGACAGTTTCTAAGTCGACATAGACCAGTTCTGAACCCTTACAATCAAACCTCCATAATACTGACCTCATTCCATTACTTCACGGCTACATAGCTCTTGTTCCGTTTTTGTTTCCACGGTCCAAAAAGGGCCTTATGAAGCCTATCGAATACACATATCGACGTGTTGAAGGAACAGGAATCAGTAACGACAAACAACAGTCAAGCCTGGCAACATGCCTTTCGACTATGAAAATTACCAGGAAAAGTGCAACACAATGACTACCGAGCAGCTCCAAGAGCAATGGGGGACCTACACTCGCCAGGTCTCCGCAGGAGCCACGGGTACAGCGACATCAGTCTTGCTGGGACCTGTGACTGGTGGCCTGTCCCTACTCGGTCTCGGTCTTTCTGCGCCCAGAATTCATAATGCAAGGAAAAAGAGGGAGATCATCGAGGCGGGACTACAGGCTCGTGGGACGACCCCTCAGACTCGGACTCGAGACGTAGTTGGTCCCATGGCTGTTTCTGGAGCTGTCAGTGGACTGACTCTTGGCCTCGTACACCCAGGTGGAGATGTTCTGATGGGGCAGTCTACAATTGCAACAGAGAGTGCGCAATTTGTAGCCACAGAGAGTGCTACAGAGGCCGCGTACGCCAAGATCAATGGAACTGCGATACCAAACACAAATGAACCAGATGAGACGATTGTCTCAAACACATATCAGTCTCCACAAGCACAATTACAGCTCATCGATCAACGACAACGACCTTCGCACTTCACCGAAAATTGGCCAACCCTCCTCACAGCACAGACATGGCCTCAAGAAGCCTCGCATCTAGAGAAGGGGGGCCCTCTGTCAATGACCTTTCAAGAGGAAGATTCCATACTTCTCTGCCAAGAACCTCAAAATGAGCAGCACCTCATTCAGCGACCACCGCAACCAGAGTCCATCATCCACACATCTTCGCTGCCACCTGTTTCTCAGCAAGCAGCATATCTATACACGACTCCTCCATATTATACACCCAACACTCAAAATTTAGGCCATTGGTCTCCTTTTTCTTCGTACCCACCTTCAGTATCAAGTGGCTCGCATATCTCGGCTGAGACTGACTTGACAGCCGTTTCGGATTCAGCATCATCGTACTCCCTCCCCTCGCCAACGTGAGTGGCAAATTCAGGCCTGCCTTTCAATCGTGTCGGTCATACACTGCTAACTGATAGCCATTAGTACTCATGAATCTGCAATTCCAATGCCTGAGACTTCATCGGACACATCAGCAGCACAGAGACAAATTCTATACCTTCAAATGAGGATCACGGAACTAGAACTCGAGAAGCGTCAGATTGACGGGTACCCCAAGGCAGCTATTTCAGAGAGGGTTGAAGGATCCAGCGGCAATGCGATGAGAAGGGTTCTACCTGCTGAAAATGCGCATCCAAGCATTCCCGCGGTTGCTCAGAGCGAGGGGCGACAAGGCAGCCTCGCTTCGTATTCGTCATCTACTCCAGGTAACACAGCCACACGATCGAATACCTGGCCTCAAAGCCTCGATGCTGCTAAATTGAACCAAGAGTCCCAGGGGACAACGCCACATCCACCGAATCACCAATACTGCCACATACAGAAGCCACCTAGTAGTTCCCCTCAGCAACCCCCAAGACAAGACAATGAACATTCTGCCGCTTCATCACCAAACATACACACTCAACATTTTCATGCCAATCAAGATACCGTATTCTGCAATACTCCAACACGGGATTTGATGTCAAGGTCGAAACTGCCGACATCACAAGTACAATTCTCTCAGCATCTTGGTTCTTCCCTCTGCTCAAATGCCTCTTTCGCGCAACCCGAGGCCCGTCCCACACCGACTGCAAGGCGGCCGGTACCCTTTCCCGTATACCTGACATTGCATCGTCAAGCTCACGTCGAGCATGCTTATCGAGCGCCACTTCGTCACTACTCCGAGCCCAGCATATCTGCCCATCCAAACACAGCCGAATGCTCGAGTGATCATGGTGCCCCTCCATCATATCCAGCTATTCTTACAGGTAGGAGTAGCGCCGGTCAAGAAGCTTCAGCTGTGCCAGAAAATGATGCGAGGATGACCCGGACCCCAAGCCAGCATGATGGCCACTTCAACCATAGTGTCTCGCACCAGTGGTCTTCGCCACAAACTGCCACAAGTGTGAAAGAAGATAGATATGTTTCCGACCTGAAGGAGCAGGGGCAAAGTCTCATGATAGGTTTCAATAAGGGTTGGAAGTGGGCGACAGCGACAAATACAGGCGACAAGAATAAGATTATCTTAGAGGAACCGGATTACGGGCCACCTCCTGCTATTCCTTCTGCCTGGAAATAAGGTTCAAATGTAATTTATACCTCGATGTTTGTCAGACTGAACATGGTCAAGGAGTTTAGGAGCCGTGACTTTACTGTACCTAATGTAATTGCAATTGATCAAACACTCGCTTGATGATCTGGGAGGTGGACCATAACAATTGTGAAAAGTATGATGGGTCTTACAAGCTCTAATTGATTTTTGTGTGTTCGGTACATCTCAATAGATGACAACCAAAACCCCATTTTGATCTCTAACATTGATTGTCTCGCTCAGCACCTGGTTTATCCGTGAACATGAGCCTTCTCAACAAACGCCGTCGATCTTGAAGCCACCTGGTGCCCAAGAACCGTGAAAGAAGCCATGGAGCTCATATTGATACACAACTTGCCAACGGAGCTTGGATGAAGTCCGCGTAGTTCAAGTATATGATTCTTTGATGCTACCGGCTGACATCGAAAACGCCTGAATGTCTTGATCATACCTGTTACTCGTTGTTAAAGCATAGTATACTGGTGCCCAGTATTTGATCCCAGTAAAGTGGCGGTTGAGCTCTGGTATAGTGAATCCTCTCTCTACACTGGTTTCTGAAACGTATTAAAGCAGCGGCTGGGAGTTTTCAACAGTGTAGTGCAGTCTTACGCTCCCAGAGCGCCGATCAAGTCCCTGATCAGACTGCAAGATCGCATTACTGTCGGCTACTGGCGATTTTCCAAGGGAACCCAGCACTCCTAGTTGCCAGAGAGGGTTATTTGATTCATTTAGACCTATGTTGGGACGTTCCATTTCAACTTATCGAGTATCTACGGCCACCTGAGAGCATTTGATGACTCGGCAAGACTTGGTGGTGACTCTTTGTACTCGTCATCAGCGTTAGGACGCGATTGGAGGCATCAAATGCAGTGCTGTTGGCATCATTCATGGTAGTGAGATGGAAATAGACATGGAAAATTACAGGTACATGTTGATGTCACCGTTTGCATCGTGCGATATTAGAGAAATCATCGGATTATCCCGAAACTACTGGGTCGGGTTTGGTGAAGCCAGCAATAGGATCATTAAACTTCTCTTCATATGCTCTGCCGATGGTCCTCGGTTCGGTTCTTGGTTTTTCGGCCGGAACTGCATCCATGTCGAGCCTTATGACAATTCTGGAGTTACTTCCATCCCCCTACGGGACATGCCAATTGAGAGACGTACGAGGCCACCTTCTAAAAGCCAAAAATGTTCTGTTTTGATCAGGCTTAGATAAGGCTATTCATGGAGAAAATAAGAACTGTGATGTTTAGGTTTCAACTCCACCGCGTTTAGTGGGATTGACTAGACAAAACAAAACAGAACAATCAGCAAGTACGATGGTCCGGTCTGAGGTCATTAGGAATGTCAGAGACCATTGGTCCTCTCCAGCCCTCCATTTGGTTGGTTCTTGATGCCAAGACATACTTAAACCACAACAGGCCAGGTGGGGTGGAGCGACTAACCCCAAAGAAGCAAACCTGTCATCAAGACGAGTCTTACATCAACAGCATGAATATTAACGGACCTAGAAGATGGAGAAAGTGAATGATATCGTACGGTATTGATTAAGATTGATTCACTAAACTTTCTCGCTGGAGATATACGAGCTCTTAGTCCGTCTTATCGCCGTGTAGGGCATCTGAAGAGTCCGGTGATTTATAAGTCATTGCCCTCCACCTCTGAAACCAGACTCCACCTTCCAAAGCAGTTGACTGATAAATAGATCGCTTGCTCCTGCTTGTACTCGACTCGACATTCATGCCAATTCATCACTATAACATTAGACTTCCTCCCGAATTTCAAGCAGAACTCGTCTCACATCAGTATCACCTCCTTGCGGGATTACATACTCTCGTACACACATTCCCACCTATTCGCATTCATGTCTCGCTATGCCGAATCCCATGCTAAGCCAGACGGCCCTGGCGATGCTCGCCCAACAGCTCTCCAGATTGTTAAAGATGAGGATGCCGAAGGCATGCTCAAAGGCGAGGTCATTGTCATCACAGGTACATCTTCTGGCATTGGAGTCCAGACAGCACGCGCGCTGGCCGCTACAGGCGCCACTCTCTTCCTCACGGCTCGCAACGTTGCCAAAGCCCACTCAGCCGTCGCAGGATTCTTCGACCCGTCCACCATGGCGATCATCGAGATGGACCAGGAGAGTCTGGCTTCAGTGCGCGTCGCCGCCAACACAATTCTCGCTAAGACGTCTAAGATCCATCTGCTTGTAAACAATGCCGGTATCATGAATATTCCCGAACTGCAGCTCACCACCGACGGCTACGAACTCCAGTTCGGTACGAACCACCTCTCGCACTTTCTATTTTTTAAGCTCCTAGAACCTGCTCTTCTCGCTGCCGCCACGCCCATGCTTCCATCTCGTGTCGTCTGTCTCTCCTCCTCCGCCCATAACGTCAGCGGCATCAACGCGGATGACTACCACTTCCAGCAAGGAATTTACAACCCGGCAGTAGCCTACGGTCAATCCAAGACTGCCAACATATACATGGCCAACGAGATCGAGCGAAGATTTGGCTCACGCCACCTGCACGCGACCAGCGTGCACCCAGGGTTGGTGTCGACTGGCCTGACACAGCACATGCCTCCAGATGCCTTCAAGGGCATGGAGCACCTGTACCCCACCATGAAGAGTGTCGAGCAGGGTGCCGCAACGTCGGTCTGGGCTGCTGTTGGCAAGGATTGGGCACATGCAGGTGGCAAGTACCTCGTCAATTGTGCCGAGGCAGGAACGTATGTGGAAGGCGAGGATAAGTTTACAGCGCTCGGGTACGCTCCATGGGCATATGACATGAATAAGGCGGAAAGGTTGTGGAGTGACTCGCTTAAGCTTGTAGGAGTTCTAGAGTAGAGGTGGGCATTGTAGTTGAGGCAGCTTAGTGGGGCAGCTTCCCTGTAGATACAGTTAGAGATACGATCAATCCGTGAATACATCACAACTCACCCACAATCGAGACTCTAATTGGAATTGAAATAAGCCGCAAATAGCTAGCTTCTCGACGTAAAGGGAACGCTGTCGTCCCTATATGTACTGCATGGTATGCGAGAGGAGGGAGCAGCGGTCATGATGTGCGATACAGCATCCTTAACCACAACTTGTTGTGTACGGTTTGTGGTTACCGTCGCTCATTTGTCTTCTAGACTCAAGGTAGAACCCGAGACGCTTGGAGATTAGCTTCAGTATCTCCCCAATTATTGTATCTCAAGCATAGCGGCTACTTTTTTGTTTCAGGCAGCTGTATGGGTTCCTCTCCTCTCATCAGTCTCCAGCGGTTGCTCGATTCTAGTAAGTCATCACATCCAGCCACCGCCCACGACCACTTTGCAAAAAAGCCAGGAGTAGCTTCCCAGCTCCGCATATCGTATGGTTCACCCCATACAATCAGTCCCTTGCGACCCGCAGTTACCTCATCCTCGTCACCTCTTTGAATCAAGGGAAAGCTTCGGCCCGATGCTGCTTTGGGATCGGAGACGATGATAGCGCTGGGCGTACCTTGCCGCTGTTCAAACGGTGTGGCACCCATGAGCTCACCGATAAGGTCTTGTAGCAGCTCCCAGTGGTCAAAACTTCCTTCGCGCATTATAAGATTGTCACGCAGGCAGGGGAAAGGAAACAGGTTGATCCAGAGGGAGTGCGAACGAGTTTGCTGGAGATGCGTCGGGACGAGGGAGACGGGAATGTTGGGATTCAACGGGTAGACCATTGTATCGTCCCGGTACGGACCGCCAATTGGACAGGTAAGTGAAGATGGGGGGTGGTCGGTCCAACCGGTGAGAAGGGTGTTGAGAGTGCGCTTGTTAGAGACGAATGCACGGAAAACATTGTACTGAACAAGATGAAGGAGGTGATCGGTCGAGAGGGGGAAGACGAGTGATGGTGGGGTTAAGGTCAAGGACGTCTGGCTTCCACATGGATATGGATATGGACCGACCGTTGGAGATTGCACCCAGAAGGCGCTGGCGGGGTCAGGTAGATGACTTGACGTACTCGCTCGACTTAAGCGAGTGTGGGGTGATTGATGAGCACTGTCTGTAACGCTTGTATCTTTCGATACTGGCAGGGCGGTCTGGGAGGGGAAGTCATCGAATTCATCGACGCGCCAGCGCCTGACTTGAAATGGGCGCGATGTCTGAGCAGAAGCCGACTTTGGGTCTTGCTCCTTGATCCGCAGTCCTGATTATACTATGAGCTGGTAGCATATTCAGGCGAAGTGCTGAGACTCACTGTGAGCTCTTTGATTCTTCCGGTTCTGGATTTTTCTGCGCTGATTACCTGGCCCCTTCTCCTTATTAACGAAATTGTCAAAGTCAATATGGCTAGAGCGGCCACCTACATCATTCTCCTCGCCCTCATCCAAAGCGCCCAGAGTTGGGCTTGATGAAAGCGATGGAACAACCGAGTGCTTCATTCCTCCGACGGGATGCTGGGAGACCGAATATCCAATTGACCTCCAAGTCTGCCTATTGTCGTCTAATCTACGTGGTAGAGGAAGCCCGTAGGTAGTAGATTATATTGACCAATTCCGTGGTGGCTTTCGGTCTTCAGATGAGAATTAAAATGAAAAGAAATGGATGGAAGGGTTCCATTGTTTGTCGTACGGAAGGGGGTTCCAGGTGGGTCTCGTCCACCGTTGTTAAGTGCAAGGTAATGTTGACCATAGAACAACATCGAATACTCAGAATTTCCCCACAAAATTCCAAAACTGGCGAGAGAAAATACTTGGGCTGGACGAGACCCACCTGGAACCCCCTTCCGTACATGGAATAGCATCACTTCAACCGAGAATGTGGGTTTGAGCTACTGGGTTAGACCCGGGCACGGACACCCTTTACTGGAATCTACCATCCGCGGGGTGGCAGGGCTAGGCCGAAAGAGGAGAATATGTCATCAGCCAAAACAGAACTAAAATATTCTTCCACCACCTGAGATATTCCTCGAACTCTATTTTGGGGTCGTTTCTCTTGTCAGGATCATCCGATCATTCGTGTGGAACAGAAATCTCAAATGCCCAAATAAAAGGTTATATATAAACTCTTCGTAAACGAGCTCCCACCAAAACCTAGGTTGTTCTTGTCACTATAGAACACATTAGCGAGAGGCTCTTGACCGAAGCCTAACTAGGAGCTAGGTACTTGTGCATATTTGGGGTCTTCATCGGTATTATGGGCAGTGACGTATAAATCACTCATTTACTGATGCCACACACAGTAATGCTTTCTTTGATATGTACGATGTTAATACATGCGCAGCAGAGAAGAGGCACACCTTTCGTGGCTTTTTGCAGTATAACTTCCAAAGCGAGGTCTACAATATAGCATATTATGCCTCGCATCAAGAGCAGATGTTTCTCCATTGCCGCTTCCCTCACCCACTTTCAGAACTACAGTTCCACAATCTGGTGGAAAAGGTCTTTGGGCTCCTTCTGCTCTCTGAAATGAACTGTCATCTTCTTCCGCACTGATCCATCTGCCCTCGTCTCTCTTCTAGCTCAATCTTCTGGATATTGCGAGGTCTAAACCCACCTTCGATGGCTGTGCTTGCATCCCCCATTCTGATCATTGCTCTGTATTTGGCTTTGCAGGTATTGCAACTAGCTTCTTTGTCGTTCCAGCCATCCCCGAAACAATTCCGACAGTAAATATATTCTGTACTCCTGACTTGTGGCAAGTACTGCGTCGACTTCAGTTGGTAAGGCCGCCTGTGTATGAGCTGGGGCATCCGGGGCAATAATATGATGATTATTCGTTGCCCGTGTGATGGAAGTCTGGATTGTTGGGTGTGTTGTTCACGCTCGTGAGGCTAGTTTTGAGAATGACTATCGTTGTTAACACGGCTATTCGAGGGCTTACTAGTTTTCAAGGTCGAGCAAGACAGAAACTTTTGATTTGGACATGCTATCCAAATCCAAATACCAGGTTGGGCACGAGGAGGGCCATGCGTTGGTGCCTTACCCTGTTCGCCCAAGCCGGGCGTCAAGGTCTTGCTGAGGCCCGAATTGAGATTAGTTGGAGGAAAGCCAATTTTGGCCCGAGCTGTTGGTATTGCGCTTACACCTATGGGTAGATCGACATCTTTAGATGAGGCCCAGACCTTCCTGTCGCTCAATCCAAAGGCCGAGGGTGTTCTGCCTGGAAGGGACCACTCTTTACAATTATGCTAATAAGTAGTCGATTACTTCGGAGAGTAATATATTAGTTTTATATCCGTGTTAAGTTAGTTATAAATCGGTGTAATACTGATTTGAATACGATTTAAATCGGATTTATCTCGGAATTAAATGTGAAAGTAGTGATAAATGCTCCTATATTATGCTTGATAAGAAAATAAGTAAACTTCGGTAAACCGCGGTAAGACTTGGTAACCTTCGGAAAAGTTACGTACCGGTTTTTGATTTTAAGAAGTGATATGCTAGTTTTACATTAGTATTAAGTCAGTCAAAAAAATAAGAATATAATATGCACCTCGCTTAGCTTTCATAACCTCGCTTATGGCATAAACAAAGGCTCGCTTAATTTAAAGATATTACAGGCTCAGGGATCCCCTACAAGATCTGTAATTACAGGCTCAGGGACCCCCTATCAGATCTGTAACTACAGGCTTAGGGACCCCCTATAAAGCCTGTAACTTCGGTAATTTAAAAGGCTCGCAAACCCCTTTACAAGGGTTATTTATAAAGCTCGCAAAGCCTCCTTAAAATAAAGAGTTATTTACAGCTTGCGATGCGATGCGATGCGAGGCCTTGGTACTAGGCCTAAATAGGCAACTAAAGCGACGAGAGCTAGCCGAGCCTTGGCAATTAGAGTAGTTATAAGGACTTAGAAATCCCCCTTCAATAAAATCATCATTCACACCGATTATTACTTCTTTACACTCAACAGGTGTAGTTACAGGATTTAAGTCTTTTTTATTAAAGCGTTCTAATAAGCTATTTAAATATTTATTTTGGTTTATATGGACTGATTGTTCTTTATAATCTAATTTTATCTCCATTCCTAAAAATTGGTGAACTTCGCTTATATATTCTATTTTAATTGTTTTAGTTAATTCTTTAACTATATTAGATATTTCATTATTATTAGGCCCTGTAAATATTAAATCATTTACGTGGCAAATTATAATTATTTTAAGTTTATTATGAATAAATATAGCCTCATCATAAGGTAAAACTTCGAAGCCTAATTTTGTAAGAGCTTCTAATAAGTGTTTATACCATAATCAAGGTGATTGTTTTAATCCATATAAGGCTTTATTAAGCTTACAATATAACTTTAATAGTTCTGGTTTATTTCTATTATTAGATTCGAATTTAGGAACATTTTTAATTAAATCATATTTATTACTATTCTTATTATAATATCTTTCTAAGCCAATAGGTTGTTTCACATATATATCAGCATCTATATTAGCGTGTACAAATGCGTTTTTAACGTCATATTGTAATAATTTCCATTTATTAGACATAGCTAATATAAATATTAACCTATAAGATTCTGGTCTACAAGTAGCTGAAAAAGTCTCTAAATAATCTAAGCCTAATATTTGGTTGAAGCCTTTTACAACTCATCTAGACTTGTATTTTATAATATTATTATCTAAATCTGTTTTTATTTTATAAACCCACCTTCCTCTTAGATAGGTTTTATTAGGTGGTAATTCTACTAAATTCCATGTATTTTGTAATTCTAATT
>JAFJYH010000440.1:0-30788 GCA_017365405.1 Cadophora malorum | reverse complement strand
CACCCCGCACTGCCCCAGACCCCCAGACCCACAGCCCCAGACAACCAGACCAGACGTCCTGAAGCTTCAAGTCCTATCTTCCCCCCGCCGCCATCGTTCCAAGGTTTTCACGTTCGTTTCGCACCGTCTTCCTCTCTCTCTCTCTCTCTCTCACAATACCTACCTACACTTACCTTTTGACTCTCTCATCCATGATCTCACATACAGTCCCCCATTCTCTCCACCATACCCCATGAGTGACAGAGAAGAGAACATTCCCGGGCTCTTCACCTACTGTCACCCGTCCAGGCATCCGGGGACGCCGTGTGGGAAGCTTTGCTGCGCCGTGGACACGTCTTGTCGCCCATCTCAACACCTGCACCTGCTGAGTGACGCCTTGACCGGCGATCGGAAGATCGATATCCAGCTGCCATCGTCCCCTCGAGCGAGCTATGACGGCACGTGAAAAACGCAGGCTGCAGCTGGACTCGAGCGAACCTCCCCATGCGAGAAGACCGCGAAAGCGAGACCGCTACACGCGGATTGCCTGGTGAGCACTGCTTCTCTCCGTCCCCTCACTCTCTCACTACACTACGCGGGGTCGACAGTGGCTGACCGTCCTCACAGCGATTCCTGCAAGACGAGAAAGGTCAAATGCAGCGGCAGCCTCCCGTGTAGCCGCTGCACCGAGCTCGGAACAGAATGTAGATACAACGACTACATTCCACATTCAGATGCAGGGTGAGTTGGTGCGTGTTGGGCCCTCTCCTGGCTGGTTACTGATGACCATCCATAGCCACGTAGTCCAGAGACCAGAGTGGAGCTCGAGGACATTGCCTGAGGGACCGCATCAGGACCTGCAACAGCTTCTCTCGAGCATGAGAAAGATCTGTGATGAGATTCAACAGTCCGCAGGGGGCCTCGGTGGCTCCCCTCGACCTCGGTCCAGTGTGTCGCTGAGGCGACGGTGCCCCTCCATGGTCGATCCGGACGCGACCACAAAGACGTATGCCACCAATTTTGTCCACTCCCTGGACATGGCCAAATCCATGCTTGAGGAGCAAGGAGTCCTGACGACAAGCGGCGCAAATCACGGTGCAGCAGCCGCCGAGTCAGGAGCCACGGAAATATCGGATTGCGCCGAGACGGTGACCGTGGCTACAGAGATGGCACGACCGCTGCTTGAGATGGGCTACAAGGAGGCCATGGAGCATTGGGATGCATTTCGGGAAAATGTCTACTTTGCGTACCCGTGCATCAACCTCAACGTCGCCAAAGACAGGTTGGAGACCATCTTCAAGGCCGTGCAGCCCTCGCACCATGGAGAAATTGGGGAATCGGAAGTTGACCTGATCGACATCGAGATTGCCAAGGTAGTCTTGGCCATAGGGATGGCAATCAAGGAAAATCAGCATGGTTCTCTGGGCTCGAATCTCGAAGAGCAGCTCGTCTGGAACCCTGACACGGTTATGAAGCGGGATCACGTACAAATTGAAGATGTCATTATGGGCACGCTGTTGGTAAGCTACCGGAGTGGTCAACCTCGACTACACCCCAGAGACTGACTTGACTCACCTACAGGCAATCTATTCCCTTCTGCAGGACTTGCACGTAAGGGCGTGGCGTATGACTGGGCTGGCCGCACGGGCGGCGTTGGAGCTGGGAATGCACAAAGCAAGTTTCTACCGGGATCGAGCAGATACGCCATCGCACATTGAGTTTTTGAAAGACCTATTTGCCTGCATCAGCGACCTAGAAAAAAGGTGTAGCTTCTTCACCAATCTCCCAAGCAATTTTCACGATTCAGTTGTTGACCCCGAGGTACTGAATCTCGTAAGTAGCCTTCGGGAGAAAACTTCACAGATCGTAACCGCCAACGCTAACCGACTCTGTAGGATGGCAGGCATCGCTACCTCTCGGCCATGATCAGTCTGAACAGCGTGCACTCAGAGCTGTTTGAGCTGGTCAACTCTGGTGTGAACCACAGCGATACCCGCAACAAGAAACTGAATGAGCGACTCGATTATCTGGATTATCGCGTCCAAGGTCTGGCCGAAGGATTTCCACAGTTCGATCCTTTTCCGGCACACGCGTCCGCGGTTTCGCCACGGGATGCGCAAATCGGCATGGTGTGCATCTTGCAAATGCGCACAACCTTTATGAGGATGCTTACACACTTCCGATGTTTAAGCTCCGCCTCCGCACTGAGCAGCAGCCCTCGATCAGCACAGAGTCTCATTGCGTTGACGAAATCTCTTGTCGACATGTACGGCAAAATGGTGCTGGTTGCAGGACCTGAAGGGGTCAACCGACTGTGGGGACCTCTCGCCGACAGGTATCTGATGGGGTCAATATCTTGTATGTTCCTCGCCGCGACATATAATCCAACCCTGTACGGGCCTCAATGCCGTCACGCCTTCCACAATGCTCTTGATCTGCTGATGGCCTCACCGTATCGCCGAGCGGGGTCTACCACCAAGCCCTGGTGCTCCTTGGATGACCTTCGGATTATTGGGGAGAAGATTGAGATGGCTTCACTACAAGACTCCACCCCCCCTGGGATGGTGAGTGACTCTGAGATAACCGGGATTGGATCCTGGGATCTGCAGCCTTCAGTGTCGGATGATACAACTTTTATATCCTACGATGCAACAGAGGACGACTATCTGGCGATCTTGGGCGTTGCCAGCAACGGCCCTCCATTTACAAATCAAATGCAGTATATTCCCGCTTCAATGTACAGCCAGTACCCTCTCGCAGAGGTTGGATAATCCTGACGGGAAAACAGGCCGTCGACATTGCTACAGGAACTTCCGCATGTCTGGAAGATGGCGATGGACGCCTGCACGGCTCCTGATGCAGTTCAAGGCTCTCGCGAGGACCGCGCAACAACTCTTGATCTCCAAATTGAACTCGACGAAGCGCTCTCGCTTGAGGCCACCACTATGATAGGTGCAGTCGAGTGACCAGGCCCAATTGCGAGGCAAGAAAAGGGTGGCTCAAGCAAATTTGACTACTATATCGGATGTATTGTGCGGAGTGATATTATGTTTTATATATATGCTGGGCATACCCGCAACATATGTACGTACACGTGTACTCATATGGCAATTATGATCAGCATCTCCCACTTGTAACAAAATGATAGAGGAACCTTCACACATCCGTGATCAACGAAGTTTTTCTTGCATAATACTATCTCGTTCAATACGAGAGCGCGCTCGTTCTCGGATTGTTTTGTCGACATCGGCTCAAACCGCAATCCAGAAAGTGTAAAGGTAATATTTCGGCAGTAAGGACTACTGCTGAGGCTAGAGCTACATAGTGGATAGGCCATATAGCTTGTGCCAACTTAGAAAAGCTTTTGCAGGATCAAGAGGGGACGTGAAGCTCAAAAGAAGTAATTGCTCAATGCAGATTAGAAATGAAGGTATCTCGCTTACATAACCTTACGTACAAACTACCTAAATAAGAATTATGACGACGTGTTCCCCCTTGCCTCTAACATTCTCGGAAGTCACACTTTGTGGTCAATTTCAAAAATGGTCAGAGTCATACTTCCCAAAAACAACAAACGAAAGCGAGGGTTCCAAGCGAGCGAGGTGGTGACGTCACGACGTCGGTCTTGGCCAGATTTTCCTTCTCTTCGCATCCGCAGAATACCTCAGCCAATCCCTGGACCTTCAAGTAAACAAACACAACATGAATCGTTCTTCGGTTCCTGCAGTTCGATTGAGCTGTGAAGAATGCAAGCGACGGAAGACTAAATGCGATAAATTGGTTCCATGTACTGCATGTAAGAATGCAGGCATCAAATGCAACACGGTTCAACGCGCAAGAAGGCCCCGTGGTCGCACTGCTCAGCAAAAAGGAGGCGAGATCGATACTAGAGTTGCTCGGCTCGAGGATCTTGTGAAACACCTGAAGGTATGGGTGCACTAGAATGTGTGCCATGCCCTCTCGTAGAATTGTTCACTGACCACTGAAAAAGGCTCAGGTGCAATCTGGCGGTCAGGGGAGCGAAACTAGTCCCGAGCATTCCGGCAAACAATCATCACAAAGTTCACTATCCAGAGATTCTAATACGCTTCAGAAGTATGTTGCTCCCGATTTCTGGGAAGCTCTCTCTCAAGAGGTGAGATTTGGAGGCTCTGCTAAATTATACCTCGGTTCCTAACTTCATAACAGGCGAACGGAATCCGAGAAATACTGGAGGAAGTTGACCACGAAGACTCACCAAGCGATCATGCATCCAACTCGCCTCTGTCTTCATCAGATCCAAATTCCTTTACTGGAACTCTCCTGTTCTCTCACGCTGCTCCGAATTTGGTTAGCGATTCAACGCAAGTCGTGACTAAGGAGATGAAGAGCATTTTCTTTCCAATCTACAAGACCAGAGTTGATTGCATTGTCAAAGTCCTTCACTGGCCTTCTGTGATGGCTTCAATCGAGAAGAAGGATTCGGGTGGTGAGGACGGACTGGAATCGGCCAAGGTGCAAGCATTGGACTCAGCAATGTGCTACACTGCGCTGTGCACCATGACCGATGAGGAGTCGGAAAACTCATTCGCGTGCAAGAAAGAATTACTGAGGGAACAGCTTCGTGCTACTGCGGAACTTCACATCTCAAAGGCCAGACTCCTGGAACAGCCCGATTTGACAGTTTTGCAAGCGCTTCTCATATACCTGGTGAGTATGGCCTCAACCTGTGAGGTCAAAAGCTTACAAGGGACAGCTTGGTCTTCGATGCTCCACAACACATGCGTCTGCGTGGACACTTCTGTCACTTGCTGTACGGATCGGAACTGCTTTAGGGCTTGGATCGGAAGACCCAAGCAAATTTTCAGTTTTTGATCTAGAAATCCGACGAAGGGTATGGTCCTCTATCGGACTACTCGACTCACAATTAGCACTCGACAGAGGAGCTCCGGCCCTGTTGTCAAGTGAAGAGCTTCAGAAGACACCGCTGAATGTCAACGACTCAGAACTGTATCCGGGTTGCCCCCCTCTTGTGGAGCCTGCTGGCTTTACCGACATGTCTTTCGCCTCGATGACCCATCGTGCATCGCTCTGCCAGAAAACAATGGAGGAAATACCTCCAGACACCGACAACTCCTGGGACAGATGGAAGGAAAAACTTGCTGTAATTGATAAGTTCGAAGCATATGGGTTGCTTCAATTCTCAGGCATTGATGCTTGGTCACCCCCTATACAAAAGTTCGCTCAAGCTGTCGCGGGCGGCTCCCTAGCAAATATCAAGCTTATGGCAAGACGCCCACCACATCGAAATCGCCAAACAAGAATACCTCCCTGGGATGATTACGATGTCATGAAGTCGACGACCTGGATTCTGGAGCGATCGCTCTTCAAACAAGCAAATTCCGAATTCAATCCCTGGGCATGGTTTACTTGGGTGAAGTGGTATGCCTTGGCTGTACTTCTCGCGGAGCTGTGTGGACCCATAAAAGGCCCAGAGGCTGACCTCTCATATGTCGTGGCTCAGAAAATATTCATCGAATATGCTCAAGTGGTTGCTGATAGTCAATCTGGTATGCTGTGGAGACCGATAGTCAAACTGATGCGCCGGGTTCAAAAACTGAGAGGCAGCACAGTGGACGGGATGTCGAACTTGCTTGCCTCACCTGCATCTGGAATGGAGCAGCCTACCACCAGGTCAGAAATTGATGACAATAATTTCGCCAACCTCAACATCAATCAGCAATCTGTACCCCATGATCCGGCAATCACGCTTGATTCGTATAATCTAGATCCGAATCTGATTCGAAATAGCGATAACCCGTACCGTTTGGTGAACAATGAGAGCGACCAAGCACTTGGAATGGATACCTTCCCCGGCGAGGAGCTTTCGTGGGCCCACTGGGATAATTTCCTCGAAGACATGAACAACCCAGGTAGCTTCGACTGGGCAATGGACTGGCAAACCAATATTCCGTTGCAGCCTTAATGATTACCCGAATCTAATCCTGCTCATCAACAGACAGCAGATGTCGCTCCTGGACACAGTCTCTCGATGATCTCGAACAACTCCCTCCACAGCCTCTTCTGAATGCGGTCGCCTTCCTTACTCCTCACAAATGACGACTCTGTCTTCACAAGGCACTCACTCAGATACTGTCCATGACTTTCCGGACCGGCAGTAACACTATGCACCAATGTGCGACTGCCCGCCTCCGCAGTTCTCCCGATCATCGCGAAGATAGCCCCAACAAACCTCCCTTTATCGTAATACCTGGAAAGCTCTGTCCCACACCCTGTGATGGTTGGAAAATCAGTAAACGCGCATGCAATCATGACTGGGGAGTACACTCGGAAGTGGAATAATTCTCAGACACTCAATTTGGGGAGTAACAGGGGCTGGCCGAATAACTTACATCCGGGATTAACACAGTTCACCACAACTGGACTCCTCTCCTTCGCACCCCCATCCAACCTCTCCGCAATCTCCTTCTCGCACATCTGCACTAATCAACTTGCTCAACTCATACCGTCCCATCATATCCGCGCTTTTTTCCTCCCTCAACACCTCGAAAATGCTCCTTCCGTCCTTCACGTCCAGCTGCGCACTGGGCGCGAAAACATGCTGCATTGAGCCAACAATCACGAGATTCGTGTGCGCGCCATTCACTTTGGCTGTCTCTTTCAACTTCGGTAAAGCCAAGACGGAAAGCATGACCGTCGAGATAACATTGACGGTTAACGAGTTCTCGTATCCCTCTGTTCGCTCAAATGTCACGGTCTCGAGTCCGGCTGAAACCATGCAAATTCTCCGAGGTCTTCAATCGCTCTTTAGACGCGATCACGGACTTGACGTTACTTTGATCCACTTGCTAGACCTCAATTGCGGTTTAGGAGATGGATGCATATCCAGAATGGACTTCTTAGCCTTTTCACCCTTCTCGATGTTGCGGCATGCGAGGATTACCTTGGCGGCTTTGAGATTGGCACTGCCATTTATGTTAGTGGCGATCTATGAAAGAGGCGGGATAGGTTTGAGTGCTCGTACAGGTGCTTTGCACATTCGAGACCAAGCCCTGTATTCCCTCCTGTCATAACGTATGTTTTGCCTGAGAGGTCGACTTTGGGCACGAAAGGCTTGCCAAAAATCTGGCCACCGAGGTATTGGCGGACTTCAGCGATGGAAGGCATGGTAACTGCTCAGGATAGAATGCTGTAGAGCAGTGAAGAATATCCCAAGATGAATTTATTGTAACAAGTTAAAGTTGAAAATGCTAATGAGGAGAAGCTTATTGACTTGCGCTCAACCTGCTGGTGATGCGAGACAGAAAGTCTGGGCGACATCTCAGCACTCTTATACCCACCATTACAGTCAAATTCACTTCTATATCCACTTTAGCAAAATTTCAAAACGCAAAACCTCTATAAAGATGACGATACTTCTCTGCACTTAAGATCTTCAAAAGCCGTATGGCCGCCACTCCATGAAATTCGCTTAGCGAGGTGCCAAGAAATTCCAAAAACCGCAAACACCGTTCTGCAGATTCTGTGACGAGTGTAAATGATTGGCAGGTCGAAGCACGGCCCGGAAAACGCAACTCGATCGGAGTCCGATCATTGAAGCTTTCGTTTGGCTCGTCGAAATTTCGTGATGCGCTTTGCGGATTGCCATGTGAGTGTGGTGCTGACATCACCGCTTTCGTCAATGCCAAGGTTGGACAAGAAGGATTGGGATTCTTATATAATGGATAGGCCAACAGTCTCAATTGACCGTCAAATGTGTATACACATATAACGCATAAAATTCCATAAACTACTGCTCAATCCCAGACAACCGCATAATTTCAGTCAGCTCCGTTTTTGTCAAAATGTCTCACTCAACGACAACCCTCATTCAAGTCGTCAGTATATCAACTGCGCTAATCGCATCTGGAGGAATACTCAGTCTCGTAAGTAACTGCTGCCCAGAATTCACCCGAGAATCCAGAAATACATAACTGATCTGAACCAAGTCACTCTTCAATATCCCCCTCCTCGAATCCCAACCAGCATCCCGCTCCCTCCCTCAAATCCGCTGGGTCTTCTCCAGAGGATCCCACACATTCCCCACCGCCGCCATCCTCTCCACCACAGGCTTCCTCTACCTCGCAGCCACCTCCCTTCAATCCACTCAATCCCTCTCCTCAATCCTCAACCTCGCAGCCAATTCTCGAACCGTGAATGGCAATCTCCTAGCCGGAGCGCTAAGTATCAGTATCGCGCTATTCACACAGTTCGCTATGATCCCGACTAATTTCGCGCTTATTGAGAAGAATGAGGATTTGAGCGGAGCGAGGAGTGAGAAGAGTGCTAAGGAGAGGGAAGGGAAGGTGGGAGGGAAGAGTGCGGAGGAGAGTGTGGCTGGGAAAGGGGATGTGAATGAGACGAAAGATTTGAGTGGACCGCAGGAGAAGACTGAGAGGGATGGGACGGAGGAGGAGGAGAAGGTTGTGCGGGAATTGTTGGTGAAATTCAAGTGGTTGAATCTTTGTAGGGCGGTGTTGATTGGGTGTAGTGGGATTGTGGGGTTGGTTAATGCGATTGCTTGAGGAGTGTGCATGCTACGGAGAGGCTAACGTAGACTGTCTTGAATGGTCGAATGAATAATTGGGTTCCTATATGACCGTGTTGAAGTCTATCGCAAAGGCTACGGCCTATGCACCAAGTCCTTTCCCCCCGCAGAAAGGCAGAATCGGCATCCAGCTCGTCATCAATGCTTTCTTCTGCACAATTTCCTCCTTGTGCTCCTCCAACTCTTCCACATCCCAGTTGACACTTACCATGCTTCCCTTCAAAAAATCTGCCCTCTGCTGCACGAGATACAAGGCTAGCATACCCGTGAGATCAGCGTGGTCTTTGGCGAATGGGAAGAACACTTCTTGTTGCATCGCTGTCATGACTATGCCTGGCATTGTCGTAAAGACGCGCAGATTAGGGAGTTCTGATATTGTGTTAGCATTGATCCATCTTCAATTGAGGCTTAGAGATAGAGCGCAGGGGGGGAAGAAAGTGGCCCTGCCTATTTGGAGATGCTCGCTGAAGCGTTGCTCGGCTAGTTTGCTGATGTTGTATGCAGATCCGCCTGCATTGAGGAATCCTGCTCGGCCGGACGAGACATTAATGATTGTCGCTGTGGACTCTTTGGGGTCTCGCTGCGAGTTAATGAAGTGGTGTGTCATGCTGTAAAGTCCCTTTACATTGATTTCCTGCTTCGATCAGTAAAAGTCCTCGTCACATTGTCGCTTGCAAGCTTCGAAAGAAAAGAGGATGGGTAGAAAGATGAAGCGGCAACGAGTGGTCTTACCATCGTCTTCCACCACTGCTCGACTGGCGTGTCAATGATATGGCTATCTTCCAGTATGCCAGCATTGTTGAGCAAAACATTGGCTGCTCTGCCAAAAGTCTTCTGGATTTGTGCAAACAAATTCTTCACATCATCTTCGTTCGAGATATCTGTCTTGATAGCTAGAATATTTGTCGAAGGACTGATCACTTTCAACTCCTCGGCTAGTCTATTGAGCGCAAGGAGATTACGAGCTGTGATCACAATTCCCTTTGCTCCTGCTCTGGCCCACACCTTAGCTGCGGCCTAGAATCACGACTGTCAGCATTCTTGGATCAAGTCGAAATTTTGATGTTGGGATCACTTACTTCTCCGAGACCAACACTGGCTCCTGTAATGATGATTATTCTGTCCTTCTGCGAGTTGGAAGGGTTGGTTGGAAGGATGGCGGGGTATGGGTCTCGACGTAGAATTTTGGTTGCCAGGAAGGGGGTGCTGAATTGATCAGGATCAACTGCTTCTCCCATTGCCGCGAGTTATCTGTATAATATTTTGTGAGATTGGTATCGCAAGATTTTTGTGATGAGTGGATGGAAAATGTCGTTATTATTTCTGCGACACGCGACGGACCTAGTAGGAAATATGAGTGTTGAAAGCTCGAAGATGCGAGAAAGCGCGACGAAGCACATTCAAAGCAGAACTGGAGATTTGGAGAAGCAGGTATACTTTATATGTAGCATTTTTCACAGCTTCTCGTTTCCATATACCCAAGAGCATGCTTTTCATGGGCTCCCTCGTACCTTGTAAACTGTGCTTCAATTGACTCCGCACACATGTTCTTTGAAATCAAATACCAACTTGCCAATGAGCACCTAATAGTCCTATGACAACCTTCCTCATGCCCCCAAGTAATTATGTCAAGGACCACTTAGACCACTGAGGTCGGAACCATTCCAAGCGATGTTACAAATCAAAGGAGGCCAAGCATTTTGATGTGAAGGGTGTAAACTAAGCCTGCAAAGTGTTTGGATGAATGACAGCCCACATATGTCCGCGCATGCAGAAATCTACTCGGGATGATTTTCTATCAGTCCGACTGTTACTATGGTATTTTGCCAATCCTTAAAGAGGGAAGGAAATCTTGGATTGGTCATCTTCTTCGGAGATACAGTAACGTCAGGCTTAACTTCTCCGAATCACTTCGCTTGCAGGAGACACCTCAACAAACGAGTGTCGTGATCCAAGACAAAGACATAGGCTTGGAGTGATGATACATAGTATTGCGAGTATGATATGAGAGATTGAGTTGGGAATTGAATGGTGATGTATGCAGATTCCTCTCAGGACGCCGATGACTGACGATCATGATTAAGCGAGGGTTGTGATGACTCAGTCTTTTACGACAGTAACAATGTGTTTACATCCTTGAACTAGTCAACTAGGAGCGTGTACCCATTCGCCATTCCATGAAGTAATACCGATCTCAACTGCCTTGTTACAAAATGAGCACCAACTCAAACCCCACGTTCCACCTCTTTCCCCTCCTCCCGGCAGAACTCCGCTCAAAGATCTACATCCTCGCACACCAACCACCCCGAACAATCACTCTCTCCCTCTCAAATTACCAACGCAAACCCTCATACAACCCACCTCCACTCTCCCTTACATCAGGCTTCGGGCACCTGCTCGTGAACCGCGAAGCCCGTGCTGTGTTTTTAGCGGACTATCCTAGATTGTTTGTCGGATATCCATTCCCTGCACAGAAGGATGAGCGAGGAGAGTTTACAGTTGAAGGTAAAGGAGAAGGGAGAGGAAGAGGTTGGTTTTTCAATTATGAAAAGGATTCTCTGGGCATGATGTCTGGTGTTAGGGGATTGATGCTATTTTTGAGGAGGTTTCCGGAGGATATGAAGTGGGTTAGGTGGTTGGATGTTATGCCTACTGGGCATTGTGGGGGAGTTTTGGACTCAAATGGGTTGGAGATAAATAATGATCGTGGCTTAGACCGGAACGATGACGATGCTGGGGATGAGGGATATGGCATTGAAGAGGGGACTGGGTTTGAGCTGGGAATGAAGTTGGAGATGCAGTTGTGTGATATGACAAACCTCAGACTCATCACCATCAGGATCCTTCCTAGTCCAGCAAGGAGGATATATGAGTTCCAGAGTTGGCGCTACGCGCCGTATTACCGGAGATGTGTGAAGAGTATTGTGCTCGATTTGAAGCGATGCAGGGGCAAAGAGGAAAGAGGTCGAGATGTGAAAGTCGTGGTATGTCACGAGAAGCTGGATTATGATGATACGGATAGCTTTGCAGGTATGAGGACTGAAGGTTGGAGTGTAGAGGTAGAAGAGAGGTTGAGGGTTCTGGGTGTGCTTGGTGCGGGGTGTGGTGTGAAGAGGGTGGGTGGGGAGGTGGATTTCGATGCTGTGTGATATTCGCTTGGCAGTTTTTCCGGGCAGATGAATTCCATGGCTGCCATTGAGGATCTTACTTAAGGTGTAGTGGGCAGTATTAGGGACGTTGCATCTCATATTTACATACGAGCTCGTGTGTGACGAATTGCGAAGATAGACTGGAGGGCCGAAGGAACTTCTCAGGCTGTTAGCATTGAGATGAGCTGGGCTAGGTCTGAGATGACATTATGAGTTTCAATCGTGAGAGATGAAATTGGCAATATGCAACAACAATATTGAAGCTGGATTGACTTTCGTCGAGCGATATCGGTGGCTTGCTCTCCAAAGTGACTTTCTTCCAAATGACAATGAGCAAGCGAGAAAGAGGAAAAGCCGGCGACGTATCACTTTCGTGAAGGTTGCGAGTTAGTTTGGCGGACATAGATGTCAAGGTGGCCAAGAAGCTATGGGAGTTTATTATTACACTGTAGCTAGAAGCACATTCTAATCATCGTCTTCATCCTCATCATCCTTGATTGGTTCCACGATGAGATTCCCGCTCCGTCCAACTCGTTCGCCAATCGTCCCGCCATCTTCCACCCCATATACAACCCTGGGAAGTGTCTGTACCAGCCTGAAGTCAAATTCGTGCTTGTATCCCACCGGCCTTTCTACTTTATCAGCAGCCGAGCCATCTTGGAGGGATTCGTAGCAGTCGACGAAGGCATATAGCTCCTCGATATCATCTTCAGCCTTGAATCGGCGCATGACCCGAGCTGCTTCGGGCATCTTCAGTGCAATTCGCACAACATCTTTGGAATCCGCGCTTGGCTCTGGGGAGATCTGAGACGCCCGCCATTGGCGCCATTGCAGCTTATTCGTTGCCAGTTTCTCCGCAGCTTCTTCAGCCTCCTTCTTTCTGCGCTCTTCTTCGGCGGCAGCTGCTTCCGCTTCTTTCTTCAGTCGAGCTCGCTCTCTATCTTGTGCCAAACTGCGTTCGTAGGCGGAATCTTGCTCTTGCCGGAGACTTCTTTCGAAGTTCTGCGCTGACCGAGATGCCCTAACGGTCGCTAATTGCTCTTCGTGTGATGAGATGGCACTTCGAACTTTTGCGAGATATGTAGATGCGTCCATAGGACCGACAACACGGGCGATGACTGACATCGCTGTGCTGCTAACTTTAGGAGTATGTGCCACGACGGCAGTGAAGGGAAATTTGTTGCAAGTCAGGGCTGTGGAAACCTGGTATGCTTCCGAATCTCGCACATCTCCAACCCATAATAATAGATTATTGGAAGCGTCGTTGAAAAAACTTTGTACTTCAGGAGTAAGGAGCGTTTCGCGGATGAAGGAGGAGGTATCATCGTGCTCGGTCGAAATGAGGATAATAAGCAGAAACTTGAGATCCTTCTTAGCCAGATCCAAAGCTTGGGCGTACCCTCCCTCGTAAAAGGGCAGTGTATTGCTCCCATATTCTTCCTCGAATTCCCTCTTCAATCTTGCTACCGAATCTCGCGGTTTCAATGAACGTCTTCCACCAGTATTTGCCCTTCTTGCAACTCCATTCGTTGGGTTCGGCCGTAATGCTCGCGGTAGGAATGGGAAGAGGAAGGAGAAAAGACCGAAGGAGGGCGAAAAGAATAGCTTGTAGAGTAGACTGAAGGGCGTGAAGAGTAGGGAGAGGATGAGATTCGGTCGTTGGACAGCGTCATCTTCTGGCTGAGGTACTATTCGCGGCGCAGCATCTGGCTGTGGTTCTGATCGCAGACCTCGAGACGAGCCTTGTAGGAGACTGTGCTGTAGATTTTCTTGCCTTGCTGCTCTTGGTGGCGGTGCATTCTGCGCTGCTCGAGCTTCTGCGACGGGATCTGGGCCTTCGCCGTCGAAGAACTTGGCAATTGCTATCTGCAAAGAGATTAGTACTCGAGCAATCCACGAACACTATCAGGCAGTGGGTAGCGTACCTGTACATTCCACTCGGATCGCCGCAGGAGAGGTATTGCAGCTGCGACATCTTGATCTGTAACAGCTGTGTATTGCTGTAAGGCCAGCTGTTGCGACTGCGAGAGCTCGCTGACATCTGTTCGTTGAGATGCCATTCTTGATCGATTTCCTGTAGGACTTGACTCCTACCTAGACATTTTACATGTGGAAGTTCGGTGTACCAAGACGTCGTTCAAAGAACGAATAGGTGAGTTTGCGAAAGAGGTGGAGGATGGACTAGGGAAACGGAGTTGGTTGGGATGGGAATGTTTGATCGATGTCACTCGCTTCTAGTGGGACATTGACATATGGACCGATGAAGCGGCCGCCGCCGCGGTTATCAAGCCACATCGCTACACCAGCCACATGCTGGCCCAACGCTAAGAACGCGTGTGAGGCTGAGGCGGGCGCTCCACCTTTACAACTCAGGTCCCCGCGTAACAGTCAGTCCAGTCCAGTTCATCCAGCTCCATATCACTATCTATTACAACACACCACATCCTCCCACGGCAATGGATCTGTGAATAGCTGCATTCGTTTTGGCGGCACTTTGCACCTTGTCTAACCCCCCTTGTTGGGGTTTACCAATCGTATCAGCAACAGTAGCAAAGCAATGTTTGTCAGATTGAAGTGAGTATTGTCCTTCAGAGCCTTGTCTTCGCAAACGCTTTGTTGTCTGCCATATAGCTGAACACTTCCTTCCACGCGGGCTCCGTTACTCTTTGCATATTACAGTCGTATGATCGTCTGCTAAACATTGAGCCAGACTTCGCATTGTGTCAACGGGCGGCGGCAGATAGGAAGCTTGACATTCGAATACACCAAGGCCCAACATGTCTTCAGCCCGATTCAATCCGCCAGAGCTGCGCAAGCCAGCAGGATCGCCGAGACCAAAGGGACGCGGTATGTGATGGCAGATGCATATCAGGAGAGGATAATTCGGAGGTTTGGGGCTGATTGGATGCGACAGAAAATTCAAAGGACACCCTTTGCAGGAATGTTACGATATATGGTCATTGCCGATGGGAAGACTCGGGATGCGTTTTCAGCCATGATCCGAACAAAACCCTGAATTCGCAGGTAGATTCGTAAGTACATTCTTTTTCAATCGCTAGAACTAGACTCGGAACCCTTTGGAACCGCGGATTTGCTGGGGATAGACTACGCTGCGACAGTCGTGGATGAGCATACTTGTTACAAAGACTAGAAGTTGGGCAAACACATGGAAGTCACAGGATAGTCTGTCAGGGGCGTCACATGGTGGAGGAAAATTCCTACCTGTTTGATACAACCAACTGTCCGCAACTTGGCCCGAACTGTCTAAGCCTCCATACCCTATTTTGGCAAAGGGGAATAGCCATTGGCTCGGAGTTGGAAATCAACCAATTACAAGATGCTCTCGGGGTTTTCTAGGATTGAAGAACTGGTCTTCATACGAAGTTCTTGGGTTTCTGAACGACCTCCTGGGATCGGCTGCAATAACCCTAATTTGAAGATACGCCGTCCCCGGTCATGGATGAGCACCATCTATCTCCGATCTTCCAAAGTACCAATACTTGAGATGCAAATTAGGTTGCCGATGTCACGATGGATACTCCCAGCCTGGAAAACAAGGAAACATAATTGAGTGAATGCTCTTGTGCTCTTCCGGGACACCTAGTTTGGAAAAGATCTCAAGGCCACCACTGGAGCCCCTGCTTATCCACATACAAGCCATTCTTGGAGCCATTCGATAGCATGCTTCACTTTACTTCGTTAGCCTATTTGAAGGCACTAGCAACGCGCCCCGTTGCTACCTTGTGAAGCATTCGGATAGAAGAGAATTTTCCAGGCCAATCACACGACTAACGTAAATTGAACAGAAAGAAATCTTTGAATGTTGAGTCTCCCGCCTTTACTCCGTCGATCCTCTCGGTCTCCGGAAAGACATCCGCAATATCTTCGCAGGCTGCAAGTGCCGCACCATTTACTCCAAGGTTCGGAGGTAAGTATGGATCCTTGGGACCCAGTACTCCTCCTGATATGATAGGTACCACAACACCAAATCCTCCCGCCGATGCTGAACAAGCAATTTTCAATCCAGCAACAATCAAAGAATTCACGCCTCAAAACTATGACTTATCTCACGGCGTCAGCTTTAATGCCCTGTCTAGCAGAAAACCCAATGCTAACTGCTATTACAGCTTCTCGCGAATGGAGCTGCGCCTGAAGCACAAACTTCATATGATCCATTCTCAATGCAGGCTATGAACCAAGCCATGCCAACAGGCCCATATAATCCTTACCTCGAGGAAAACAATATTCAAACTAATGCCGCTGGGTACTTCCAGACTCAAGCGGCTTTCTCGTCTCCTGCGCAACCTGTGAGTTAGCCAGGGTATATGAGCATGCGCATACTGACATTCCTAGCTTCAATACCACCTTTACGCCCCGGTCGGGGCGCATAGGCAGGACCTTCTTGCTTATCAAAGACACACACATGATTTCTTCATGCCCAATGACCTCCGAGAAGACCTGCAAAAGAAGTCCGAGGCAGCACGCCAGGTGATGCCAAGTAAGCTTGCCGCGGTTTTGCTTCCCGTCTCTTCCTGACAAATACAGATTCCCAACTTCCCGTCGTCGAGCACTACCACACCCTGGTACCATTAGACATAAGCCACCACAAAAGTGCCACTGTATTTGGCTTCCCCAGCTGGGTCTACAAAGCTGTTTCGAGCAAGAACGGACTCACCTATGTGTTACGACGAATTGAAGGTTAGGACCATGTTCAAATGATTGCTGCAAAACTGACGGAATAGGCTTTCGTCTCAGCAACGCCAACGCCGTGCAATCTGCCAAAAATTGGAAAAGGGTTGATAATGCAGGTGTGGTCTCTGTCATCGATGCATTCACAACTCGAGCGTTTGGCGATAGCTCGCTTATCTTTGTTTACAACTACTACCCCCTGTCGAAGACGCTAGTGGAAACACATTTCACCAACACCAACCGATATGGCAACCGCATCGCAACTGCTGTCGTATCAGAACAAATACTTTGGGGCTATATCGTACAGATTGCGAATGCTATCAAAGCCATTCACGCCGCGAACCTCGCTGCTCGATGCATGGATCCTAGCAAGGTTCTTGTCACCGACAAGAATCGGATCCGGCTGAATGCATGCTCGATACTCGATGTCGTCCAGTTTGAAGCGGACCGTCCCATGGTGGAGCTTCAACAAGAGGACTTCATACTCTTTGGCAAGCTGATATTAGCGATCGCCACTAACAATCTCAACCTGGCTTCCAGCAATACGCCCTTGAAAGGGTCACTAGAAAGTCTGAAGCGGAACTACAGTGTAGAGTTCCGCGATACAGTCGAGTGGCTTCTAACACCAGCCATCGCCCCTGAAGCCAAAGACCTCAACGAATTCATCCGTGGTATCTCGGGTCAGATCATGACCTCATACGATAACTCCCTCCACGCAAACGACACAGCGATCGGCACACTCAGCCAAGAACTCGAAAATGGCCGCCTGTTCCGTCTCATCGCCAAACTCGGCACCATCAATGAACGCCCCGAGTACGAAGCTGACGTCAAATGGAGCGAGGTTGGCGAGCGCTATATTCTGAAACTATTCAGAGATTACGTATTCCATCAGGTCAACGCTGATGGTAAGCCGGTTGTCGATCTCGCCCATATCCTCGAGTGCATGAATAAGCTTGATGCTGGATCTAGCCAGCAGATCAAGCTTGTCAGTCGGGACGATCAGGATTGCATGATCGTTAGCTACAAGGAGCTGAAGAAGCAGGTAGATCTTGCGTTTGGGGAACTGTTGAAGCCGAGTGGGAAGAGATACTGAATTGGTAGGTGATGGAATGTGGAGGGGAAGGTGGAAGTTGGATTTGTCTGTGTGCGTTTTGCTATGAAATGAACGGGATGATGGATCGGTGATGCATGTTGGATCTGGGTCCATGATGTTGAAATTCGAATGCGTATTATAGGTCTGTTGGTGGGTAGGAGTGAGAGTGGGATATGATGTCCCTGGTTGAGGATGGTGGTCAGTCAGTCAGTCAGTGATGCGAGCTCATGAAATAAAATACACTCAAAAATACCCTCGTTGCAAGTTCAGACAAGTATGTTGAGGTTCAGCTTGGAAGTATGCCAAGTTTGTAGAACGGAACAGATCATATTTACTGTAAGTATGATTTCGGCAATGTGGATTGTGGATCTCCTCTCAAAAATCACTTAATGCCAGGGTAAACTGGGAGAAAGGTCTACGTCATGCACGGGAGCAGAACTAGCATTGTAGGGTATCATAGTATCATATCAATATTAAATCCCAAGGACGGCACGTATTCCCGATCAAAGACTTCTCTGATCCGCTCTGATCTGCGCGTCCTCCTCTTCAGCTGTATGCTGACTTTCCCCCGGCAACAATATAGCCTTATCAATAGCAACAGGGAGACCCCTATGCCTACCTCTAAGCATGACAGCACACAAGACCAACTTGCTCAAAACGTGCCAGCTGCCACAAAAGCTATACGCATTATCTGGCACCCCCAGCGAAATACCTACACATCCATACGCGGAGACGACTTCAAAGAGGACGTTGAAGACGGAGAATACGGCGGGGTTACGCTCGAACTGGTCCGTCTCAATGATCATGATTAGCCAGATTGCAAGTACGATCCACCATAGATCGTGCGCGAGCTGAGCGCGCAGCTGTTGCCGCACGAAGTATCCCTTGGTTTCCTCTTGAGGCCCTTGGTTTGTTAGGTGTCGCTGTAACTTGCCGAAGAATGTGCCTCCTTGTTTGGTTTCTGTATATCCTGGATCCTTGGCGTAGATGCCTAGACTACGCTCCTCGTAGACATTCGAATTGCGCATGGTGATCACTACCGGGTACACGGAGATGTACATCATGGCAACGTATAGGACTTGCAGGCCAATGCGCAGAGCCGGGATAGGCACGACGTAGAAGCCGCCAGAACGTACAGCTAGCGCTTGGAAGAGCCCGTCGAGGGCTTGTATGCCATTTGGAAGATCTGTGATGGACTTATTTCCGATCTGGAGATCGAAGGTATGTCAGCAGTGCCCAATCCATGCCACATGGTCTACGTCTCACATTCAGGATTTCGAAAGCGAGCCAGTCGATCCCGTTGAGCGCTACGATAGAAATGAGAAGCCACCAGGTATGTTGCGAGGGAAACAGGTTGGTATAGCATCTCCTCGGATGGTCGAGCAGGAACTGTAGAGTGTTGCGGTCATCGCTCCATGCTTCGTTCTTGGGCATTAGCTTGAGCAGTGTCCAGATAAGGAGGCGGAGAAAAATCGGATAACAAGTGTTGCCGGCGAGAATGAGGAGACCCATGGTTATTAGCATATAAAAGCTGGTTTGAAAAGCAACCATATTGGCGTCGAGGAGCGACATTCCAGAGTTATTAAATGCGGATACTGCGTTGAATGCGCCCACCCAGCTTTAAACCAATTAGCCTCGTGGCTTTTCTCGACGCATTGATCGGTGTCGCACGCAATGTTGTCTTTCACTAGTCGGTGTTCCGAGACAGCCCAATTCGACAGCTGTGGGATTCAGAGATGGTACTTACAAGGGATTCAAGCCATTCTTTCTGGCAGTATCAGCTCTGTTATTGGAAACATAAGCTCCAATACCCAAACAGCCGAGTAGTTGCCATAAAATGAAGTAGAGAGGGACTATGATAGATAAAAAGTGGATAGCCTTATACTCCACTCCACCTAGGCGCTCCCGTTCGTCCTCGTCAAGGTTGTAGAACTGGGAGTTTCTGGCAATCAATCCAGATGATGGGAAATACTTATCAGTGTGTGAACCAGGGTCAGTGAGAAGCGTTTGCGAGCGTGTTTTGCCTGCAGGGGATGGTTGCCATTGTGGTAGACTAGCCGTGGATCGAGCGCCAACTCCTTGCATGGAAAGGAGCCTGGTACGTTTATAGATCGAGTGAGCGTTCGTTCCAGTCGTGGTCGCGTGATATATTGTGCCCGGAACGAATGTGATGCGGTCTTGGTCTGGATCGCGACTCTGTTCCCTATGTGCATCTCGTGAGGAAGTGATATCGGAAGGGTCCTCCCGACCATAAGAAGGTGGTATTTTGGCTCTGTCGGATCTCTCGCTGTCCTCTTTACACGTTGCCTCTAGCACATCTGTGGGGCTCTCTCGAACTTGCGAGTATGATCGTTTGACTTTATTGGAGCTATCCACGTCTTCACAGCTCCCCGTATTTGGCACGTCCATGGGAGGCTCATGACCAGGCGAAGGTGACTTTTTGACTGTATTGGAGATCTCGACGTCTTCAAAACTCCGTCTCCGTGGCATATCTGTGGGGGCTTCTCGATTCAGCGATTCATTCTGCCAAGGAGAATTCCGTAATTGTAATTGATCCTGTCCCAATGTTCGCTCTTCTCTTGTGTCCTTCGAATCCGTACCACGCTCAATTGTCCTCGTCTGACTGCGCGACAAGGGTCTGCTTATTGAAAAGCGGCGGAGTCTCTGGTGTCTTTGCCTTTCTCTCTCGACTACGACCTTGAATTTGATCTCGAATGCTTTCCTGCGTACATGGACGACGAATGCCGAGACGAATATCGCGGAACCAACGATAATCAAGAAGAACAAGATGAATTGCTGAAAGGTATTCAACTCCGACAGGTTGACAGTATTGAGCCCGCTATTCCGGCTGTTAGCTGACCTCCGTCTCGCGAGTAGATTGGGGGAGCTCACGCAAGGGTCATGGCGCTGATTGTCAAGAATAGAGAGTCCGTAAAGCTCACGCTCCTGAACGGAGTCGCAGCGGCCCAGAAGATGATGGCTGATAGCAGACTCACACCAATGAAGTAGATGTAGTGAAGGGTAATGAAGTTGAGCGGAGGTAGATTACGACGTATAACGCGACCGAATTGAATAATAGGCTTGGCAGAGAGCCGGTGCCCGAGCCGCAGATGGAACGGAGCCATCTCCTGCACGGTGGCAGACCCCGGGATCGAGGTTTGGAAGAATTGCAGTAGTTGGGAGAGTGATGTGCTGATGTGATATTGAACAAATCAGCTATTTGGCGCTAAACGTCGGCTCGGCTGCAAGGGATGATTTAAGCTTTTGAGCACAGATAACCTTACAGACCTAGCTTTCCTGGAGGAGCAGATCTCCATCCTCCCTGCCTCCTACTTCCTACGTCCAGGGTACGAGATCCTCGAACACGTCTGTCCCTGAGACTGCAGATCAGATGCTCATAAATATGAAAACCAGTCCGGAACGGTATCGATTAGCCGGACCACAAACGCTGCTTTTTGGCGGGAGAACCGCGGCTTTAATGATCTCGGTCAGTTTGACGAGTTCACATTGAGTCACGGAGTCATGGGAGAGTGTTATCTCCCTATTGCTATCCCTAACTATAGCTTGATCTCTATGTCCCAAGTTCAACCCGTGGTAAGAGCTGTCTCTTCGAGAATTTCAGCTTTTTGCCCGCTTTCTGGACTCATCGAAAGCTTCACGTAACATCCGAACCTCATTTTCAGTCCTCTTCGCTGATGCCTCCAGGACTACAAATTTTTGCATGAGCTCCTTCCTCGAGATGCACGGGGGCGGTATGCTGTGAGAAGTTCCGTATAATGGCCTGCTGCTCCTTGATCTCCGGCGTGCAACGATGTTCCTGGACAAATCTGTTGCGTAGTTGTCGCGAAACGCTGGAATAATATCTCTGCCGTTACTGACAGATGATCTGGTAAAATCTGCAGGATCATGAACTGATGATTCATCTGGTTCAATATCGAATACTGCCCGTATACCGCTATAGACAGAGAATCTAGAAATGCGCTTGAGGTCGAGCCGACGACGTCCTGATGTCGTAAAATTGCTCGACTCAGTGTCCTTCCATAGGTACCTACGCTCGTAGAGGCAAATCGCAAGCAGCAACGGCGCATTGAGAGTTCGAATGGCAGCGACATTGATTTTGTGGAACCAACGAGGCGAGACCATGAATTTCAGAGGCAGCAGTATGCAAACAGCCATGATGTTGAAAGGAGGTTGATAAGCGAATATGGAATCGCTCTTCACGCCTCCGAAGGTTACCACCGCTCGTCGATACTGAATCTCAGTGGTGGCATTTGCAACGATTGTGGAAAAGTCGTTGCTCAACATAGCTACGAGGAGGGTGAGGAATAGAGTATTTCCCAGGAATGCAAAAGCGATCATGAGCAGTGGGCCGAGCACCTTGTGAAATTCGACGGACTTCTCAATGCCAGTTCCATCCAGACCGAACCACACCCATAACATCCACTTTGAGATAGTCGTCGGGCTATGGAGACCATTACTCAGCCAAGTCATGGCAAGAAGAAATCCGGCAGAGCACCAAGTAGCCAGAAGGGAGAGGACCGCAAAATCCGCCATCATTTCTCTCATGGCGACGATAAGCATGTTGTTGGACATGATGTTGAATGCTAGTCGAGGTACAAGGACGGGTGCTGCAGTCGCCAATGTGTCCAGTGAAAGTTGGCTCATTTCATTGTTGTGTGTCACTGTGCCACAGATTCGTAGAATTAGATATACTCCATACGTAAAAGCGAAGATAACGTCTAGAAAAGACCAAAGATTCTGCGTGTAGACTGGCCACCCATGTTCCAGAACGGAGGCGAATTGATCCAACACCCATCCAAAAGCGTAGAAACAGAAACCTATCTCGTAGTGGTCGTACTTAGTCCCCTTGCGGTTGACCATGACGAGAAGGTACAGCAGTAGAAGCAAGCTGAACTGGCACACTTCTAGAATGTATCGTGTCCGTGGTACAATCAGTCGATATTGATTGAGCAAAGGAGCTTTCCTCGGATTGTAAATGGATATTGGCCTACGCTTGTAATTGTCCGGAAGAATGTCGATAGGCGAGAAGGGGGTGTAAATTACTCGCCCCTCATGTATGGCACCCACAACTTTCTGGCAAGCCGGCGAGCTCAAGAACGATTTGCTCTCAGAAATAATGGCCAGTTCCAATGCTGTCGATTTGATTCCAGATCCTTCTCTTTCTACAGTACACAATGCGTGAGCGAAATCATCTTGGGCGCCTTGAAACGGATCGAAGTCTGTAACAAGGACTTTGGCCAGCAGTAACAGTGTTTCCAGGGCGGAATTATCGAGATCATAGCGTTGCAAGACCTTAATCGCTACTAGCTCGCAGAGTAGAGCTCGAGCAACGTTGACACTTTGATGATGAGAGTGGGTGGATCGTTCGTGGAGGAAATGTATACGATTGACTAGCAGGGAATAAACTTCGCCATACATACATCGTAAGCTTTATACTCGACCAATATCAAAGGCTTTGCATCATTCTTACCTATCGATAGGTCATGTAGGTCATAAAACCTATCCACCAGTGGTTGGACTATTGAGAGGTTGACGCTTGGAGAGCTCAGCTGTGCTACGGTATATGGAACATCTTAAGAAGAACGTCAGAGTCATCATTATACAATGGCACTACCATCGTGGAGCCGGGCAGTACTGTACCGATAGCAGCCACAATTTTGCGGCGTATTCTTTTTACGCCAAACAGTTAGCCATCATGGTCCTCGGAATTTAGAGTGTATGTTGGCCTAGATGCATAATTCGGAACAAAAGCTTACAGGTGGATATTCTTATACACAGGTAGCGAGTTGATAGGACGAATTGGTAGAGGTGGATTCATTGTCCAGTGAGATGATCTTCTGTCAATTCCGTCTGGTCGTTCCTCATGAGGCAACAAGATCTGTGCTTCTTCCCTCTCAACAGGGGCTACACCACATTTCGTGCCCCAGAAAGTGGTCATATTGCGCTTGGGTGGGTTTTTTCCTTGTTCTGTAGCGCAGTATAATGCATCAATTGCAGACGCTGAGCAAAGGAGCGAGTTGCGCTTATTGGCAATAATTCTTAAGCATAGGCAGCTTTACTGAACTTCTGCTGGAAAGCAAATGCACGCAAGCAAGTCAGTTTGAGAGGTGTTCTTGTACCGTGTTTCTTTCGCATAGCTAACATGCATAAATTAAAATTGGCATCACATCAAGACTTGAGGGATTTTTGACAGGATCCTTGCTTTGAGGCATTTTGGCCTGCTCCAATCTGGACTCGCCGCAGATCGCGAACCCTCATCATCACAGCGATACCCCGCTGAGGCATTTTAGAATACTCCAATCCTAACTTTGCTGACACTAAAACACAAAATTCTTCGGCTTATTGCTGTACTGTCTTCCAAAGTGGCGATGAGTTGACTGATGGACGGTGTTCCTCCAGCCGCAACTTCATCCTCGAAGTCCAGAGCGCTCGCTCGGTCAAAGATGTACCCATCGATTGCCCCTTCTTATCCTTCCCACTCGGCGAAACGCTCGCCAAAATACAAGTCGAGGATCAAGTGCAAGACCATGAAAATATGATACAAGATGGGCAGCAAGCTGGCAAGGATTCCATCGCCAAGCACAAGTTCTACCTCCTCCAGGGTCGTATACTTGCAAACACTGCCCTGTCGGTCCGGATCAAGACCTACCTGTGTATGGGGAAGCTTCCCGGCTCCATCACGATATTCTGAATAGATTCCTAAGCTGCCGTGAGAGTTCTACGGAGAAGGTTCTTTCTGCCTCTTCGGTGGCTTCTGCTCTATGTTATGTCTCGGAGTCGTCAATCTCCTCCTCTGCTGGCTGCTGCTAGGCAAATCCAAACTGGCTACTTACCATCTCGGACTTCCTGTCCCGGTGCTCGTTGTCATATCTGTACAAGCTTGCGTTTCTGTGGTTCAACGCCGTTCCACACAAATCGAGTCGAAATTTCTGCCCTATGGAGACTGTGGCAATTCTTGAAAGAGAGCTGTACGAAGTCAAGATCAATCTGCTGGCTGGAGGCATTGTCAAGGTCGTGTTAATCGAGAACCGTCCTATTGGTATATCAGAAGCGAGATCCAGGAGCGGAGCTAGGACCATTATCGGCAAGGAAAATGATCAGTTGGTCAATGGTTTTGGCTTATGTAATGAAACACAATCAAAGGCAGAACTTGAATGAACACAAACAAGTATATAATTGTATGCTTTGTGCTACCTCTTCTGGTCCGTCGTCCGTAGCTGTCATTTCTCTCTTTTGCGTCCCATGTAAGCTCTCTAGACCATCCTACGGAATGCTTGTTTTAAACATATTCACACCCGCTCGCAAATTTCGTCACATACATACCCAACGCCATTTGAAGCATATGCAGCCGTTCTAATCTTGTCTTAGCCATCATTCCGGAACGTTGTATTTCCGGTGTAGTCGGAGAACACTGCAAGTGGAGTGTACTGCTATCAGTTACCCGAATTCGCTGCGTGAGGATGGCGACGTCCAGGTAATGCTTGTGTCTGCACAGATCTTTGGTGGTGCTGACCATTGGTTCTAAGAGATAGGGTCTGGCTCTGGGCAACTTGAGACGCTGACACTGCGATACCCTGACGGACGGAAGTGCTGTGGCCGTCGGAGAGCTCGCGACTGGTTTCGGTTCCTGTTTGTACAACGATTTGCAAACTAGGATATCCTTCGCGTCGTAGTACATAGCACTTCATATTCAGAAGATTGTCGTCTGTATGCTTTACTTTCTCGTCCTCTGTCTTTGTGCGGAAGAATCGGAAGAAAGCTGACAGCCTTGAACTTCCTTGCGGTGATGGGAGCGGTCGATGCAAACGGCCATCAAAGTTGCGATCACCATGAAACTCTGACACGATATCATGGATATTGCTGCCGTGGAGGATATTTGCAGCACCGATTAAGCCGATAGGTTCCTCGGCCAAGATATTTTCATGCTTCTTGATATAACAAATCAGACACGCAGTTTCAGTCATGAGTATGCCAAGAATGACAAGCATGGTTATTGAAGCGTATGGCACAATATGCAATCTATTCTCTGGTATGCGGAGCACCCCTTGCTGCTGGATTGGAGAGGCCAGATCTGGATAGAAATATTGCACATTGGCCATCGTGTAGATAGCAGGGTAGATGACTGTGGCTGCTTTCATCAACGCAGTCTCAGTTCGTTCCAGTTCATTGACTGTCAGGTATCTCGCCACCAGCTCAGCCAGTCTATTCGGACTGTTGATGTCGCTGCCAGTGTTGATCGTCAGAACGCTCATGACAGCCGTCTCAAACTGCTTACGAGCGAACCCTGGAAGCTCAGTATTACTATACGCTTTAGATGCGGGTGAAAAGGCTGGGACCTCGACCTGCCGGCCAGTAAAGCCCTCAGTGCTAACGACGTTCAGCGTTCCTGTGACGTTCCAGTATGAGGGAATACATGAGACGAGTTTCGTGTTGGTCAGTTGCCCGGAAGACGAGGAGTAGGAGGTATAGAAGAAGTAGATGCGTGATGTACCAGCAGATGAGTCGCAGTCGCTGTTGCGAAATGCGCCTAGGTAGGCGGACCACGCTGGTCCTGAAGTCATGGTACCTGATAAGGAACAGCCGCGATCAACGGCCGAGATCTCGGTGACTGTGATGTTGTTTGTCACTATCTCCGTGGAGGTTACCGGTGAACTGATCGGCTGACAATTCAACTCTAACTGCGGGCTGGTTGTGTTTATGGAGATCGTGTAGTTTTGTTTCCTTTCGCTAGGTGAGATCCGAGCAAAGGCAAAGGTACCATCAGTCCCAGAGGGATATGAAGCGTTGTGGATCCACGATGCGGATACGGCATCCATGAGACCGGCATAGTCGATGCCAGACATGTTGAAAGGTGGCTCATAAGCCGAGTTCTGGTTGATCGTTGCATTTATTGGTAGTAATTCCTCGCCTTCGGCAAACAGTCGAGCTGCAAGCGGCACGAGGACGAGGGATACCATGAAAGAAAGCAGCATACAGATTCCCAAGAACCAATGCTTATTCCTGAATGCTTTGCACCACGCCACCAGGGCGAACGAAGTGCGGTAGTCGAGGTAAACGGATTTATTCACCGCTGTGGGATTTGTGACGGTAGCTTTTTGCAGTTCCATGTATGGTGTTTCGACTACAAGAGCGCTAATCACGCTTTCGCGAAACATTCGGTAGAGTGTGAAGAATAATGTAGGTAAAGATGTCCATAAGAGGGGTCGTCCACGTTCAATTATACCATCGACGCTGAAGGCAGGAGTGGAGATTGTTTGTATGCCAATATTGACGAAACCGTGTCGCTCTAAGGAGAGAATGTAAAGAATGATGATACCGCAGAATAGAACAAACTCGGCGGCCAGAAGTAGAGCAACCATCCCAAGACGTAATGTGAAAGACCGCCATGTCTGCCTCTCGCGGGACGTGGTTTCTTCAGAAGTAGGAGAAGACTCCATTTCGGAAGTCTTTGAGTCTGAGTCTGACTCAAATTGGTGGCCAGTGACGATGATGATGATATTGATTTTGCTGCCATTATCATGTTGTTGTCGCCTCACCCAAGGCTCGCTAAATGGATTCAGCTCCGTCCAGGTGCATACCAAGCTCCGAGTGGCTGCTGTGGTGGCTTATTGCACGGAACCTTCCACACTACGGTACTGCAATGCCGGGCGATTAGCTGCCATCTATGTCATTTGCTGGCTCTAGTGATTGCCACTTTTCTTTATGGTTGGTGCTTGGCGTTGAACTCACGATAAGTTCCATCTCCATTTGTCGGCACCTACCGTAGCTAGCCCATCTTGGATCTTGGATGAAGTCAATCCAATGAGAGATTCTATCGGGTCGGCTGGAAATGCATGCCTAGGACCAGTCAGCCTCATCAAGGTTTTCTGCATGGGTAGCGGTTTCTCGATGTAAGGGAGGAATCCGATGTCGACTAAATCCATAAATTTCTAGACCGTGGCAGATTTACCATTTCCCCTATAGCTCTGGCCGATTTCCAAGAAATTTCAGAGCAGCTTTCTCATTCTTCTGTGCTTGAAACACCATGATCTTTCTTCTTATAGCATTCGTATGGTCTAGCGCCATGGCACAGTCAACTTCACTTCCAGCTCTGTTACCAGATGCAACGGACGGTTGCATCGCCCCCTCCGTAACGATGAGTAGCTGCTCCGCATACCTCAGCAAATACACCGATTGTTTCAAGAGCAACGATCCGAACTCACAGGCAAGATGCTTCTGTCCACAAAGTGTTCTGGATGAATTGGCCGGGTACGGTCTCCTGCAATCATGTTATCCTCTTTGCTAATTGCGATGAAGTTGTCACCAAGAGTGGTGGGATTGCTTCGCAACTTCCGATGTCGACGCATTGTTTACTGGAACCAAAGGTCTCTACTACAACTGGTCGACAGTCTGCGAGGAGGCCTTCAGCGTCTTTAGCTACACGCCAACGACGTCTTTAATCAGCTCTGGAGTCGCAATCGACCTTCCTCTCTGCAACCAAATCCAATCAGACTGCAACAGCTTGACTTTGGCGATGACATCGTGTAGATCGGCGTATACTTCTGGGTTTGAACTAGACAACTGTCTTTGCAACGATGACATGCTGTACTACGGGTCGAGATGTGACGTTGATGGCAATGAAAGGTGTTTGTTGACGACGCTCGATCCGGCAAGTGTATATTCCAACCAGATTTGTGGGAACTTCGACGTAGCCGCAAGTACGAGTCGAGCCTCGAGCAATCTACCGAACACAAGGACAATTGTGGAACCGAATCCAACAAGTACTTACACGCCGCCGATTCCTTCTCCAACAGCATCTCCTCCTGTATCTCCTACGTCGTCGGCACCGGCGTGGGACATGGATCTTACTAAATTTATTATGGCATGTATCGTTGTAGGAAGCTCACTGTTGATGTAGTACCCTGTCATTGGAGGTAGCTATATGAACAAGTTCTCGTCGAAGATAGACTGCAATGGACACGAATAGACTATGGGTATTGACCTCGTCTAAAGTCCTGTTTTAGCTTTAAATCTCAGAATCAATCTACTTTCGCATAACAAACTCTTGACTACATGTAAACCGGAACATCTCAAAGTGGGACTTTCATGTGCATGTACGTACGGTTTAGAACGTCCCTACGTAACAGTCTGTGTAGAGTCTCCCATCCTCTTCCTTCCCAGAATTGATGCTTGCATCACCACCATGAGACTCCAAAGAAGCTTCAAGCACAAATTCAGCTATACTGTATACAGTAGTTGATAATATTCTTTCTGTCCTACCCCTTCTGTAATTCTGGCTGTAATGCAGTCAGGCCGAGTTGCATACACCTCATCCCTCACGCTTTCTGCCACTTCGACATCATAATAAACCAGTCGAAACCTAATGAAAATTAGTTCATGGATACACAGCGAGCGGGCTCTCTCTGAAGACTGTTTGAGAAACTAAAAATATAGCCTCCTGATGTTGCTAGACAAGCCTACCTGGCTTCGTTGGGCGGTGTCAAGACAGAACTGTTGTGCTAGATAGTGAGTTAGACGTACAGTATTGACTCGATGGTCAGTGGTTGCTATCAAATGAAAAAGTTGAGATGTTCAATAAAATTCACAACATAAAAGTACCAAAAGAGGCAAGATCTAGACAACACCAAGCAGAATACAGGAAGAAATCCACAGAAAACTCTTCGCCAGTGGTACGTCCCTTGACCCAAGTTCTCAAACTTCACCTACTTCCTCTTACCACTATCTCTTTTCCGCTTATCATCCTTCTTCGAGTCTCTCTTTGGATCCCTAATCGGCGGCTGTCTCTTCTTCACTTTCTTCAGGGGTTCCTTAAGTCCATAGATCCATCCGCGACACCTCCCTCCTTTCCCTCCAAAGCCGTCCTCTAACGTTCTAGGTGCATGAATTTTCTTAATCTCACCTACAGGCACCTCCTCGTCGTACATAGTGCGCCAAGCCTTGTCCAGTTGAGTCTCTGCACCTTCTGGTGTAGGGTTCTCGGCATCTGCTGCTCAGGCTAAGCCTTGGTCTACTAGTGCTTTTGCATCTTTTCCAAGCAGAATTTGATGTCTGTCACTTCGTGTCCGCGACCTCTGTATTTTCTTCTGACGCCAATGCACATCTCGAGGACTGTTGTTTCTTGACTTTCGGATGTAAAGCGGATTCTTTACTGCTTCCTTCCAGATATCTGTATCGTGGAGTCAAAGGGCCAGTATTGGTTCCGAAGTCGCTCTGATGATTTAAGTACCGAGGAGCAACTAGGCCTTCGAGTTGAAGCTTCCATTTTATGGGCTTGTGTCGGAGAGGTGTGAATGGTTTCTAAAATTTGATTCAAAGAGCTCCTTTCGCAGAGGCCTTGAATTATCTGTTATCCGAACCGACATTGATCCGACATTGTCTAGGACAAAGAGGGCTTGAATAAGCATCCAGGCACCGGCTCGTGTCTATTTATAATGAGAAATTCACGAAGAGCCGCCGAAGTGGCTTTAGATTGCTTCTTTCGTGTGTTCTGAGTATCATTTGACCATCTATAATTAGATCAATGAAATGACTGTTATTGCATGCAGTTCCTGGACGTTCTCAAATCAAAATGCTAGCTAAGGAACGTGGCCCGAGGATTTCAAGCATTAAAATGCGAGGACATAACAAAAGCCAGACTAAGTTCGACGAAACGAAGCGTACTCTAGTTCAAAAACAAGCTACCATATTCTCCCCCTTTTCAATACCTCCTCACGCTCTCGCTCTCTTCTTCCCTCACTTCCAGGATCCGGAAAAAGCTTCGGATCTCTCTTTGGCTTTTCTTCCGGAGTAGTAAGCCTCATCAGCTTATATATACACCAGTAACATAATCATTTCTAAAGAATCGTCCTGGGCTCGTCGAAAATAATCGGGTTACAATGGATCACTCCGCTCTTCTTGGCCCTGTTGCGTTCTAGGTGTATAGGTCGCCAAATAGGTTTTGGTCCTCGCTTCGTCTTGTCTTCTCTTTCCCACTTTTCCAAAACTTCTTTCTCGAGCTGCCTTCTGGCTGTGTCGTGTGCATCGGCGTTGTTAAGATCATTCTCGTATTGGTCACTCGGAGCATCTAAGGGCTTTTCGTACGTGCTGAGCCGCCTGATCTGTTCTTTTGTGACGACAATCCATTCAGACATGGACATAGTTGCACATCCCGGCTGTGATGGGTTGTCTGCGCTTGATGGCAATACACGGTATTATGGTCTCTGAACTTGTCGCGTTCAAGTACGCAGCCGCAGTATTTGGAAGGCACTGACACACAAAATTGTTTTAGGAG
>JAFJYH010000439.1:0-30951 GCA_017365405.1 Cadophora malorum | reverse complement strand
GAAAGAAGAACCCTTCGCTCCTCAGCAATTAGCTTCTGTATCAATTGAATCACCAGCGAGTATTCAGCGAGCCTCCAGCTATTCTATCGTGTTCTATTCACCTCAGCGTGCTAGTGATCATTACAACACCGTCCAGCCCCAAGATTGTGTTCCATGCGAAGAACACTTCTTCAGAAATTCGCCACAGCTGGGTCAGCGAGTAGCATCCATCGCCAGGGCTAGCCATTGTATATTCAGTACAGAGAGGCGTGATTCCAGATTGCGTTGGGCTAGGTGCTGTTCCTCCAATAGAAACAACCGTGGCATTGCGCCCACCTCCGGCAACTGATCCACTCCCTGTCGAGCTCCCACTTCCACCACCTCGCACTTGACCAGCATCACTGGTTGTGGTATTGGAGATATATGGGGGAATGTAGGAGCCTCCAGGAGCGCCGATACAGATATACTGATTGGTAAGTAGGTTACACAACCCTTGCATATTTGGATTCCATGTCAAAAGTTGAGTAATGGTCACTGGGTTCTCTGCAGTTGAAATTTCTTCGATTACCGATGCGCTGATAGAAATTAGCTTGGACTGGTAAGTCAGAATATCGAGCTTACCAGGTCGTGTTGTATGGAATTGTCATTACCGCACATCCTAGTGGAAGGCAGATGCTGACAAAATCTTCAGTTGGTGAGCAAGTCGGGTCATCCATTGCAACCTGGAGATCCCCCGTTGTAACATTGTAAGCTGCTGACATGGCATCGCAATGTATCGTTCCGTTTGCGGTTTCATCGGGTATCACCAAGCTCTGCAGATCATCTATTGTTACAACTTGGCCACAAGATGCTGCTGCGCTACTGGTGGTGCTGTTGTACTCTGGACAACCATCCCAAGTGCCAGCCACATAATCATAAATGGGCACCATACGTACGATGAGCTCTGGCATTTCTACCTGACAGACGTCAATAATGTCGAGGTATTGCTCCAGTAAGTAATCCGAATAATCGAGAACTGGCAGATATGGTGATGCTACACGCAAGTAGAACATCTTGAGGAAGCAGTTACTACACAACAGGTCGTCCGCATAGAGATTTGCAATTCGTCGATTTTCATCAGGTACATCGTCGGGATCCAAACACTGTGGCTCAGTACTACTGTCAGAACAGTCTGGTCGTATAATGTCCGAGCCTATCCAGTCATACGAATCGATCAAACACAAACCAGAACTGCTGATGAATTGACGGGGACTGGGCTTGTGATTCGATCGAAGCTTATCTGGATTTGAGCGGAGCCCAGAAACCTCCCTTTTCGAATTAGTGGAGTCCGTTGAATCCGTCGAGGAGGTATCGACGACAACCGAAGAGTTTGTAAGCGAGGTCACCGTTGAGGTGATCTCGCTGCCGTTGACGCCTGGCAGAAGCAAAACATTGGTATCGGGTGTCAGGCAAGCAATGTTCATCCCATCAAGCATCCTGCCTGGGATGGTGAGGGGACCAACCAGCCGACCTTTAACATTGATATAGTTATCTGCACAATCGTTGCGAACTTTCGAGAACCAAGTTGCTGTAGTCGCGAGACAGCTTTCTGTACAGAGAGCCGTAATGTTGTCCTTATCCCACAAGTAATTGTCAACCGTTCCCGCCATCCGGAGAAGATCTGCATCACAAGAAACTGTCTCATTGAGCGCTTCGAGACAATCAAGACTGACGTTGAAAGCGCTCGCAAGCAATGAAGGGTCAACAGCTGGGTAAAGACTCGACTGAGCTGATACCTAAGAAACATGTCAGCTATGTCTCGAGTATTGTGGTGCGGAGGACTCGGAAGATTCGTACTTTAAAAACCAAGCCGAGGCCAAGTCCTAAAGAGTATACCACCATCACGATAGGGATGACCCGTTGATGATGATTGCGGAACGCGTTATTGTTACAATAATCTGGGCGTGGTTCAGTAATCTTTTGTTTACTTCCAATAATTCAACGACGTTTGAACTCGAAGCAATAACACGCGACGGATTCCGGCAGACGAGAGAACTTAAAGTGCGAGAATACGCAGACTGGGCTGGACAGATCTTGTTACTATGAGCAATATCCTCAATATCCTAAAGATACCACCATCGGACCCTATTGAGCATTCCCCTTTCTTATGATACCAAATAGGGGCACTTTCTAATCCTGCCCCTGAGATTCTAACGAGAAAGATTCGATGCAGTTGGATGATTATCAAAAGCTCACTCTGATCCTCTGGAAATAGAGGATCACCTTTCTCTTTCGATCGCAATTTTGTTTCTCGGTTGGAAAAGGTAGAGAATCCAACATCAGATGGCCAACAAGAGTCCGAGGTGGAAGCTAGGAGTGCTCAATAATGCAGGTACAGCTGATGCAGCATCACGGAAGCACGGCCCAACCCATGCCACCAACAACTTGACCCGCTTTGTACCCATCTAAATCTAAACAATTATCGGCACAGGCTGGATCGGGCCGTCTTCGCCGTGAAAGCTTGTTCAATATTGGCTCCTGCCAATCACTTGGCCACTGTCCCTGCATATGGCCGTGTCTTTGCGCGTCCATGACTGCATCAGAGACCATTGAATGCAAGATATGTGATGGGTCAGGTACCCACTTCTCCGAACATTCTACCCTTGATTCTCTACCCTTGATTCTCAAAGAAAATTCCATCCGCCCTTCCTACTCGGGGAGGAACGCAAAACCGACCCGCTAAAGAGCGATAGCAACGAGATCTCGCGGCGCTTCGTGCCCCCTTGCTAGAAATCTATTTCCATTGAGCATGGGCGATGGACAGTCCAATCTGCACCGATTCTGCTGTCTTCCTTGTTACCGAAGATACAGGTCACTTCAGTCAATATTCTGCATGCCCTGAGCCCAATGAGGAAGGTTGAATGGCTTTTTCTACACTGCAATTAAACACCGCATTAGAACCTTGAACTGGCGGATGCAGCTTTGGTTGTCGTTAGCGAGTTGAAATTCTCAACGAAAGATTTAGTTGGAGGAACAACGAAATTGCTATTCTTCACAGCCGTCTGTTTTGAGATACAACCTGATGAGCTCGCTGTTTCCATGTCTGTTCTCACCTCAGTTCACGAAACTGTCGACATCTTCTAGGCTTCACTCGTTTCCCTATCTGCCTGTTCTGCAGTATCCATCATGCTTTTCAGCACTTTTTTCCCCTTCTTCGCGGCTTTAGTATCTCTTTCGCTCTGTACCGCAAAAACAGTGAAGACAAATCCAACCACACTTAGTCCCTTGGCACAGTCAGTCGATGGGTTCGCCACATATATACCGCATCTTCGAAATTCATCTTTGCATGCACGAGCTCTTCCTACCGGGACTTGTGACTCTGCAACACCATGTGCAAATGGAGCATGCTGTGGTGCTGATAATCTATGTGGCTACTCTCCATCATCATGTGCAGCAGGCTGTCAACATAACTGTACGTCTCCAGTTGATCCTGCTACATGCCATCGCTGATGTTGTTCTAGGCGATGCCAAAGCAGAATGTGGTCCTTACGCAGCTCTTGGTCAGCAAACCTGCCCTTTGAATGTCTGCTGCAGCAAGTTTGGATTCTGTGGATCGACCTCAGAGTTCTGCAACTGGAGCAATACTGCTGATACCAACTATGAGGCTTGTGATACCAAGTATGGAGGCTGTGGAAGCGTCAAAAGACCGTCCTGTACCGGTAAGAGTGTAGGAAAACGGAACATTGGGTATTACGAATCTTGGTCGAACACACGGAGTTGCCAAAGCGTTGCCCCAGAGGATTTGAATATTGATGGATTTACTTCTATCAACTTCGCTTTTGCCTTCTTGATCCGACTACTTTTCAGATTTCCCCTATGGACGCCAATGGCGCCTCACTCTACAGTCGTTTTACAGCGTTGAAAGAGCAAAAGGCAGGACTTGAAACATGGATTTCAGTCGGAGGGTGGTCTTTCACCGATCCTGGCCCTACTCTCAATGCATTCAGCGATATGGTTAGTACTTCAGCCAATCGAGCAGCTTTTATTGGAGGCTTGATTCAATTCCTGAGCACATATGGCTTCGACGGTTAGGGAGTCCTCTTCTACATTGAGATTTCAGCTAATATGATCAGGCGTCGACCTTGATTGGGAATATCCAGGCGCGAATGATCGTGGCGGGAGTCCCTCAGATATCGCAAACTATGTAAGTTAGCACTTCGGTCGCCTAGAAATTGTCTGATCAAAACAGGTTACTTTCTGCAAAGATATGCGAGCTGCATTTGGAACCAAATATGGCATTACAATCACACTCCCAACATCTTACTGGTATCTACAGCACTTCGACCTACCCGAACTTCAATCCTCGGTTGATTCGTTTAACATCATGGCTTATGATCTACACGGCGTTTGGGATGCCGACTCCCAGTATGTTGGACCGTACATTGCTCCGCATACTAACATCACAGAGATTGATGCTGCTCTCGATTTGATGTGGAGAGCGGGAGTCGACTCTACCAAAGTAGTTCTTGGACAAGGATGGTATGGTCGCTCGTTTACTCTGGTTGACCCCAGCTGTAACCTTCCTAATGGTATTTGCCAGTTCTCGGGTGGTGCAGACGCTGGGCCTTGCTCGAAGGCATCTGGAATTCTTGACTATCAGGAGATTTCTAATATTATTCTGACGAATTCACTCAAACCTGTCTGGGACAAGGTAGCAGGTGTGAAATGGATTACCTGGAGTCAAAATCAGTGGATCTCCTACGACGACGGGGACACCTTCAAGCAAAAGGTTGACTTTGCAAATAGTCGCTGCTTGGGTGGGATGATGGTATGGGCTATGGATCAGGTGGATCAATCTGAAGAGAATGGATTCGGAGGATCGGCAGCCATCTCCGGAGTCGATGTAAAAAGCGCGCAGAAAGCAGACGCAGATCAAGCTACAGCAAACCAGGTCGCCAGCGCCACTTGTTACTCTGCGGGATGCGGCCAGGCTTGTAAACCTGGAACATTTCAGGTCGCACAATTCAACGGTCAACCGGGATCAATAAGCACAGCTGATAAGTGTGCCTCAAAATCTTATCGCTCAACTTGTTGTGATGTCAAAACTCAAGTTGGTATTTGTCAGTGGCGTGGATATCGAGGCGCAGGGCTCAGTTGCATTGGCGGCTGCGCCGAAGGCGAAACCGAATTGACCACCAACACCAACTCTCACACCTCCAAAGGCAGTAAAGACTGTCACGGGGGTATCCAGAGCTATTGCTGTGCTGGTTTCAAAGCTACAAGTAAGTTGAGCCACTCTTCTTGCCGATCATGCTTTATTTATTGACAATTTATGCCTAATAGCATCGAGTTTGAAGAATGACCTCGAGGACGCCGCAAAAGCTGCCGCAGTAGCAGCTGCCGAGCAAGCTGCTATCGACATTGCCGCTAAGGCGTTCTGTAGGATAGCTGTGCCTGCCTTGCTTGCTCCGCTGGAACTTCTCGAGGACCTCATTCCCATTGTAGGAGAGATCCTTGATCTGGTAGAGATTGCAGCCACGCCAGCGATTATTCAAGGTTGCGTGAAGGGTATCGAGAAGGAAGGAAAAGCAGAGTTTAAAGTCTTCGGCAAGAAACATTCTCTCACACTGGATACACCCAAATCCAAGCCTACCACAGTGCCCACCAGGATTGAACCTAAATCAGCTACTCCAACAAGATCTGCTGACAAGACGTCGCCTACATGTACCAAGAAGAGCAAGAAGGGCAAGCGTGTAGACTCGCCGAATATTGTGGTAAGAACTCAATATGTTGACACTCCTCAAATGGATGTCCTCAGGGCAACTTCTAACCAAGCCTCCGGGAGCTGGAAAGATGGTGATGGCTGGGCTCTGCTAGGCAGTAAGTCTTTTTTCTCGTCTGCTCACCAACAATATTCCAAGATCCCATATTCTCTACACGGCGGACATTCTGATATGTGTACGTACGTAGTTTATCCTCAAGCAGGAATCATTCCGGTCTCTGAGCATTACCAAATGATTGCTGGTTATGTCACAATCACAAGCAGGACTGTTGACGATGTATTGAATTCTTGTGGAGAGGTTGTCCGTCGAACAGTAATACAAACTAGATACTGGGTGGCTAATCTTTACGACATTGGCCACCAAGGATCGTTGCTATTGTGGACCACAAGAAAGGAAGGCATAGACTGGGTCCAAGGCTATAACGATCGGGCAAATGAATGGGGTCCAGTTACCTTTTCTAGTCTTGGCAAGATCAAAGCGGGCTGGTCTTACGCTGATATCTCCACGAAGGGACAGATATATGCAAAGGAGCATCCGCTGTACCTCTGGGTTCCAGTTCCCCCAGGGAACAACTGCAAAACATTTGCCCAGGCTTTGTACCAGCAATTGAAGTAGATCGAGTACGAATTGAACAGATACATAGAGGAAGTATGGATAAGATCTAGCCATAACTAAAGGCCTTTCAAAGCCTAGTATTCAAGTCCGACAACTTTTGGCTCGGTCACATGATGTTGTTCGATCAGCTAGCGTTCTCGAGCTAAGCGAATAGTCTATTTAAGATAACGTTTCATCTCACTCATTCTTCCTTCCTTTGTATCTGACTTGACTCGCAAATAGAGGAAGTCTAATTCTGCAGAGCCAGCCGACAGCACGAGTAGATTGATGAAGCCTATCGAGATGTTATCAGCCTTAGCAAATCTAACAAACATTATTTTCGACATCGATCGGACTCGGCAAGTCCCCAAAGTCCGCAAATATGTAGAAAGCGAAGCATATAGTGAGTAAAACATCTTCAAGTTGAGTTTTACCATCTAACAGTATCCAGTGTCTGTGACTGAAGACCTTGGGACGGTACTAAATCGCCAGCTGAAGGGAGAGAGCGATGGCAACCGGCTTCAAGCGATTTTTGATGAATATTCGGTTGATGGTTCTTCAAGTCTGAAATGTGCGTTTGTGGACTGTGGTTAGACGAAACACAAGCTAAAGACGATCAGGTTGGAATGAAGAAAGCTTCAAAAGACATGTCCGAAGCACCATCTCAGAAAGTGCAATCTCGGAACCCGCCATCCAACTTTTGTGGAGAAGCTTCTCGTACTACGCCTATCATCCAATTCCCCGACATTGCACCGAGATCGGCTTCGATGCCTTCATGCGTGCTATCACTCTTCTCACTTTCCAGTGTGACGATCTCATAGGCACACAAGAGCGCGATGGCTCTTTCTGCGAATATTTCTGGCGGGATGACGACAGTCTCTTTCGTATCGCTCGGATCGAACGACTGTTCAGAAGCATCGGAATGCCTGTTTCGAAAGTTTCAAGACTCGAGGATCCCCAGACGGAGTCTCTCACAACAGATGCAATGGATATATTGGCTATGGTTGGACCTGACTTCATTGGTTCGGGTCCTAGGCCAGATCAATATCGCAGCTTTGCACAAAAGCTGTTTGACGGAGTGATCATGAAAACAGAAGTGATGAGGGACGACGTCTTCTTGTTGATTGACTTGCTCCTCAGATTAAGAGTGAGAAACGAGAAGTGGGGCTCCCATCGGATGTTCAATCATGGAGATTTCGCTGAAGCTTCTCCTTCTGGCGCGGCGTTGACTAACAATCTGGTCGATGCACTGGCAGGAGAGAATTCTTGCGAGCCATTTACTCCAGCAACATTTCACAAAGTCCTGGACCTTATGGTAGGTATACTCACCGAGTCGGTTATTGTAGAGTGACTAACTTCTGTAGCCAAATTTCCATCTTCGATTCTATCAGCTTTGGGCTGTGATTTTCCAACCTCAGATCGGCGAAGCCCGAGAAGATGGTTCGGATGCTCTCCATATGACTTCCATATTCGGAGCTTTGTACCTCTTCACTCCGCAGATCAAGCTTGGAAACCGCTACACCAGATTTGTCGCAGAAAAGATCGAAGAAGTCGCCATCAAGCCAAAAATCTTAGCAGCGGAGTCTTTGTCAATTTCTGAGCTGGCACTGGGGCTCTCAAATCCATCCTGTGGATATATTTTATTGTTTACTGGGACCCATATATCAAATGATGAAGAAGCTTCTGTAGGAGTTTACTTCCCAGGTCCAATGTACGACATCAAAGATGAGAGCCAAGTAGCCATCAAGCGGGGAGGGAAGGGAGGAACTGGAGAGGACAACCCACCGTACTTGCTTTTCCAGTTGACGCCTCGATATCGGCTCTTCCGTGGTAGCTCTACGACCGATCTAAGAAGATTAATCCATCCAAAGGATCCGACTATCTCACTTGAAACGATCGAGACAACGAATCATGAGTTGAAAGATACACCTTACCGGATTGGGAAACCAGATATTGGTCACGAGAAAAATACCCATCTCGAAGTCGACCCTGCGGTAAATACAGTCAGGCTAGTAGGACTTCCGAGTGGTGATGGGATGTGGTTCGGGGAGGACCCTGAACGCGGACAGAGCTGGGAGTTTATGATTCGAGATTGCAGGATGGACATTCTCGTTGTCACCGGCGGACTATTACGAGGAGTAGAGCAAGCGGCAAGTGGGATGGAAGCGAATTGGGATAACAGCGAGGCACAGACTTCGGTTCACGCGAAAGCCGAGGATCGAAGTGGCAGAGTCGTAGGTGAAGATTTACTGAAGAGGATTGATGGATTTGGATCCCGTGGAGAAAGAATCACGAGAAAAGATGTTGAGCGGAAGGTGTAACTTCTCCGAAGCAGACTATCTAATGACTAAGTTACACATAAGATTTACGCCCTTGTGGTGCTGTGGTGCTACAAGATTCCTTTTTCCAAATTCGTCAAGTGATTGGTTACATCTTAGCTAGAGAATATGAGCAGTTCGTCTTGGCATCCAGGCAAGTTGACACATGTAAAAATACAGCGGAACAGATTATTCTCTTCACTAGGCCTCCCCCTACGGCTCACCAGCCTCCACCATAGCCTGCATTGCCTCCATCACCATTGGTAGCCCCAATTAAGACGCCAAGAAAAGCCAGACGCAATGTATGTAGAAGAAACAGGGGGCCCTTCTTGCTTTCTGAAACACACAGAAGTACCCTTGCAACCATTTGTCCAGACCACAGTCCCGAGAACCATGTTCCAGGGCTACGTGAGGAGGAAGCGTCCGCAATTCCGGCAAGGGCTATTGAATTGTCCTCTTGGAAGGAATGGTGCCTCTGAGGATACATTCGGACGATGTTCACCCATACTCTCCCGACTGCCAGATCTCGGATCTTGGTTCTCGTCTAAGATTTGATTCGAGGCTCCAAAATAACTTCAAGATTCAAGCTGGGGTTGTTCATGGATCGAGTTCTCACGATTCACGCTTTGTACTGCTACCAATGGGTCTTTGTAGCATATACAAGCAGTCGCGAGGATAAGCGGCTTGGAAGACGTCCCTGTCAGAGGACTCTCCGTGAGAAGAATGTAACTGTATGAAAAAATCCAGAGTTATAGTGTGTAGTCTGGAACAAGTCCTCTTGTTGCTACATGTTCCCCTCAAACTGCGGGTACTGAGGCATCTCGGCGTTAGGGATCGGAACGGAATTCAACCCTAAATTCGACGAGGGATGGAGGAATTGTGCCGACCATGCCATCGGATCGGATAGCTCTCCAGGCCATGTCTGCCACTCGATCCCATTATGGCTGACTCCGTAATTGAATGTCTGGACGAAATTCTCGCTCGAAAGATTGTCCATCAGCGACAGCTCTGTTGCGTTGTCGTTGGGACCCCCATTCATCGATGTCAAGTCCGTTCTTGAATCCGCATGTCCTGTTTGGTATCGTTAGCAGTGCAAACTCAAGAGGAAAGTCAGAATTACTTCTCGGACGGATGCGCGTCCTTTTTAAGTCCCTCATCATATCTCTGGCGCGTCTGGCCGCGTCAGAATTGACACTTAACGCATCGAAGACCTTGAGACACGTCTCTGCATCCTCGTCAAGCGTTTGAGATTGAGCCATCAGATCAACCCCATCGGGTTCGATGCACGCACGAGCGACGAGGAGGACGGAACTCGCGCAGAGAAGACACGAGATCATCTGCCACCAAGGGAAGTCGTGCACCAAGCATTTTTCGTCGGCCACATTGTGCAACAGATGTGCTGTCTGCTGGGCCTCGTGCACGCAAATTCTCTCCAAGCTATCAACGCGATGCCGTGCTCGCTCCAGCAAAGCCATCAAAGGCCGGTTGGGTTGCTGTACCCATGCCAAACAGAGATATGGACGATGCATGAGTGTGCGGAGATGGTGGAATTTGATAGCAAGCATGTTTCGCTAATTTGAAAGTCAGCAAATGTTTTACTGTCAGAAAACTCTTGGGTTAAGCCTTGCCTGTCGCTTGAAAACCATGGATTTCTCAAAAGTGTGACCTAAGTCGAAGCGGAGATGGCGTGGAAGACCTAATTTCCATTTTACGAGTTTCTCGTCTAAAGCCGTGGTACTCAATAGCATCTGGTCAGGCTCAATGGCAACCTGCGAAGGTCTGTAGAGATCACTAATCACCTGACCCAGAATCTCGGAGAATTGAATGACGAAGATGAAATAATCAATGGAAGAAGGCGTTGTATCGCGGGACAGTTGGTTAGGTTCTCCATTCACAGAGCATTGACCCTCTTCCAATACTGAGGGGGAATTAACATAATACTCTTCTTCGTGAATAGCAGCGGGACGGCCTAGTTGAAGGGCGAGAAGCCGGTCCAGGACATACAAAGAATACCAAGTCCGCCGTATTGTCTCTTGTTTGCTTGTATCAAGCCCTGTCAAAGGTTGATCAAGTGAGTCTACAACATGGAAGCCAATACTCTGCGCGACGCGGACTGCAAGACCGAGAGTATTCCAGCATCTACCTGTACGTTAGCTTCCAATAGCCTCATAGTAATCTATCTCCGCTAACCTATCGGTCTGGCTCATAGCCAGTAGAAAGAAACATTGTGCAAGCAGCATCTGAATATTCTCTAGTGTGCAATCCGTCATCATCGAGTTCGAAAGCAATATGGCTTGGCCGAAATACTTCAGATGTGCTTGAATGTCACCATTTTCGCACCGGGGGAACGATGTGTAGTAGGCGCCAATCGCGAAGATGGTGTCTAACAAGGTACATAAGGATTGTCTCAGTAATTTCTCAGGTGAGCAGCAACTTACACAAAAGAGGAAGCCATGAAGGGCCTTCATTGACTTCTTTGTCCCCTGTCCAGAAGCGCTCGTATCTTGCCATAAATGATGGCTTGTTCAGAAAGGGGTAAGCGATGTGTATGGTAGAGAAGTAGATTTCGATATAGGCATCCGCCATATCTTTTGCCGGAAGATGCTGCCGACCCTCGTGCAACTCTAGATGCAGGATCTCTTGGTCGTAGCTTTGTGTTTCGCTCTCGGCTGGTCCACCCGACTGGATATCATCTCGAAGAATTTTCTTGATAGTATGGAAGAAGCGAACATCGCTCGCCTCCCCTAAGTACCTCGGGTTGTTCCCGTTCGGTTCGGATGGATCATGTCGAAGAGATGATGCTGTAATCTGGGTGGGGATACTCATCGGGTCCGTTAGATCAATAATGCCCATGGGCAAACGACCTCGAATCTGAGACAACGTCGAATTGACCGAACTGCGAGCAGATTCGGGCAGGGCCGACTGAACACTTGCTATCAAGTTGTCGTAGGACCTGATTGCCAATTGCAGCAATGGCAACTGTTGCTCCCTTGTACTGCCCGTACTGTGGCCACTGGGACCGCCGAGGTCTGAACTTTGCTTGGTATCCTTCTTGTCCTTGGGCCAGTTGCAAGTATGGCCGTAGCCCTTGCAACGACCACAAATTGGATGCTCACCATCACACTTACACCACGTCAGCAGAAGCCGCATGCAAATGATCGATTCATCAGGTGGTACAGTGAGTGGAGTAACACAAACTAACCTTCGACTTCTGGGACCTGCAGTTCTGGCAGGCTCTGGCAACGCGGCGGCGCTTCAGAGCCGGTACACCCAACTCGGGCTCTGGCTCTGGCTCTGGCGCTGTACTGGGCGTGGCTGTGGCTGTGCCCGCGGGGGAAAATGACTGTTCAGACATTTCTTGGCAGAATGTCGAGTCTTCAAGCCTTACTTAGGTAGGCAAAGTAACTCCGTAGAGTATGTCCGTACAGTATGTGCCTTTCCGTTCCGTGCAGTATTGTCTACGAGGGCAACTGTTGTGGAATTCGACTTTGTTACCGGGGACAGGCGAGGGAGGGGAAAGGGAGGTGGAGGTCTACTGTAGGTGGGTGACAGCGCGGGGCGGGGCGGGGCTGGAAAGCCTTGGCTTGTTTGATTCTCCTCTCTCTTCGCCTTTCATTCTCATCACATGGTAATGGGTAATCGGTGATCGCTCATGTGGCGACTTAGGAGTACTAGGAGTAGGAGTAGGAGTAGGAGTACTCCGCGCACTCCGAGGTCTCTTGGAGAGCTCTTGGCCTCATGATCCCAAAAGGTGCTGGAGCGGAGGAGGAGATGATGAGGTGGGGAAAAGAGAGGAGTGGACGAGTGGACGACGTGGACAACGTGGACACGTCAGACTCAGACTGCGACCGACCGGCAGCACCACTTGCACCACCTGCACCACCGGCTCTCCCGGCTTCTGCTCCAAGTACAAGTAATCCAGACCCGACAGAGCTCCCACGCACGGCAGACAAATGCAACCTTAATACTCAGATGCCGGCATTCGATGACATCTGATATCTTCACAACCAAAGCAGTGGCCAGTGGCCATCTCTCGTATAGCAGACTAGCAGTAGCATTCCGAGAAACGATGTGTCACGCAATAATGGCTCGTGAGTTATGCTCTTGCGACCCGTACCGTAGTAGGTGTTGAATATTCTTCCAATGCGAGCGTTTTAAGTGGAAGCTTCCGTGACTGCGTCCTATGACATGTCCAAGTTGGTAGGTAAGTATGTAGGTACATATTTAGGTAGTCTCAGCTCTTTAAAGTCGAGGGGTAAGCGTGGTATCTCAATTCTGCGAAAGCTTGCTCGCCTGCTTTAGCGCCTGTGTCAGAGCACCCCAAGCGGAAATGTGTGTGTACTGTGTACCAGCTTCGTGTACTAAAGGTCCATTTAGGATGAAGGAAACAATTTCATGCGATCCTGTCCTGCAATGCTCCATCGAGCTCGCCGAGCCTGTTCTATTCCAGAAAGGCTTACATCTCGGCCGCCATTCGAGCGTGAGTCAAGAGCAAGAGGCAATCCTCAGAGGGAAGCTTGTTTTAAGGATTGCTAAACCTATCAAGCTGAAGTCCATCAGGTTGGACTTTACAGGCTCGTCAGGGGTTGAACGACATCGAGGTACGACTGATCAACTACCAATGAATATTAGCCCTTTCATTGATAACTAGCAGATAGCCTGCCCGAAACATACAGCCACCTTGAAAAGAAAGAATTGGTCAGACATACTTGGCCTTTTTTTGACGCTCGCAGTCCCTGCTCTCCGCAGAGGGGTACGGGACCAATCCATAAGAATGGCAGCATGGCACTTTTTGGGGGGACGACTCATCGGGTGTACACCCCTCCGCGGCCATCATCGATTCAGATAAACAACGACTCAATTGACTCAGACCGAAATGCAGACCGAGATACAGACCACCTTGTTGCAAAGCGTAAGATCCTACCCTCTCAGACAAGTTTGTTGCCAAGAACCTACAGTCGCAAAGAGGCGGAACTATCGAATCTTTGAGCCAGGCGTTTACGAGTTCTTCATCGAGTTTCCAGTACCTCAGACATGTCCAGAAACCATGAAAGTTCGCGGCACTTACGTCCACTACCAGCTTGAAGCTTCAGTCAAGCTGAGAGCAGTGCTTACAGCCAACATCCACAAAGTCAAAGACGTCATCTTGGTGCGTGTACCAGATATAGATCTGCTGAACCAAGCCGGACCAATAGTGGTTGATAAGGACTGGAAAGACTGGCTACACTACAACCTTATGATTCCCTCCAAATCATGCCCAATAGGCTCCAAGATTCCCATGACACTTCGACTGTCCTCGGCAAAGATACGCTGTCACTCTCTCCAGGTTTTCCTGATAGAGAATATTGGGTTCTTAGGGCAGGGGGGAAAGATCTACAGGAGAGCCCCGGAGCGGAAACTCGAACTGTTAGACAAATCGATAGAACCACGCTACCTGGGCGATTTCCAAAATGTAGGAGCGGATGCTCTACTCGAAAAGTCACCAGTATCAACCCAGATTCTACCAGCAACAACGATGGCGGGATCAGGAAAGAGAAATGGGGCCTTTACGCCAAGAGACACCAACAGAGCTGGGTTGAAACACGGCCCGACAATAATTGAGCTCCAAGTACAATTACCATCTTGCCTCAGCATGCGCGCGTCTGGATCAGCACAACGTATACATCCTGAGATACACTGGGACAGTGTCAATGTGACCCATTGGATAAAGGTAAAATTTCTCAGGCTTCCAATCTATGATCCTGTCTAACGGTAACATATAGGTTGTCCTAAGCCTGCACAAATCTGAAGCCGATGGCCCAAACGAGATCAAGCGTGAATGCTTTGACATACCCATTGACCACCCAATACACATATTATCCTGCTACGCAACATCGTGGAACATACTTCTACCCGTCTATTCTAGCATACACAGTCCTACAACCGTGCGAACATTTGCGTGCGGCTGCCCGGATGCTCCCCCTAGCAAAGATAACCCACATATCACCCCATCGCCCGTCCTTAGCCCCGAGATATCAAGTCCCTCTGGAGGACAGGATACTGGTATTGTTGACCAAGTCAGTACAATGGAGGGATTCCATTCTTCATCTGAAAATTTACAGCCTGGTGAGGGAGATGTGAGAGAAATGGATAGCGGGATCCAACATCCTATGTCTGAGCCACCTCGCCACTGGGACCTACTTCCAGAGTACTCTGCAGTGGTCTGAGCACACATCGATGATGTACTTTAATAACAATCTAATTTCAAGAGATCTTAATCACCCAGATCGAACTCAAGGCGGTTCTTAAAGTGAAGTGACATCTGTCTGAACTGATGTAACCACGTTTGAAGATAGTGATAGGATTCCTATGGTCACCACTATTAGGAAATTTCGACTTCAAAATCGTCTTTACTCCCTTGATGAGTGCGAGGATTGAACTTCTAGCAATCAAGATGGCTATACCCATAAAATCACATGACACCAACGTGAACACGTGCTCGCTTGCTTGTTACCTATGAGCTCAACTAGGAACACATGTTGACCGGCTCCTATGGGGGGACTCAAACCGGTATGTTTCCCTGATTCCCTGAAGCCAGAATACCCGATAATGTCTTTTTGATGCCGGTGAGCTCTTTCATAGCTCGAGTTGTCGATCATAGTCTGGTTCCCCGGAGGTAAAAGAACTTTAGACGGATAATTCGGGAAAAGCGGCTCTCTCGGAAGAGAGATCCGGAATGCTTCCAACTCATCGTCCCCTCCTCCTTGAGGGATGACGACAGCCGCCCAAGCAACAATCCATTATTGAGCGCTACTAATCGTAGAGTGGAGATTGAAAATCAGATCGATTTCGTATCCTGAACAGCCGTCCCTTGACCATGATTTATGGTCACGAGCTTCAGTGATACATTGTGCATGACGCTATTGGTGAAATCTGAGGTCGTTGAAGATACTCACTGTGACAGTCACTGTTTTTGACGGTATAGAGATGTGATTGATAGCACCCCATAATTCATTCTCCGCCCACTTGCCTCTCCCTAGATCCACCTTGTCCAGCCAGACTCCAGTTCCTTACTCGCTTGATTCTTCTTGTGCAAAATACCGTCGTGTCGCCCTTCAATGTATATGTCGCGATGGTTACAATGGCGGCAAGAGACATTGCAAAGAAGAGATCGCATACTTCAGCCAGCGATAAGCTTCCAGATAATTCTCCCAGAGGATACGCGCGGAGCCAATGCAACGAGAAAGCCCACTGTGCGATATAGCGGCGATGAAATCCGAGGTCATTTGGAAGTGATGACCTGTGGGAACTTCGAATTTGAGGTCAATCTCTCTTTTGAAGGTTAGTATCCCTATCCCAAGCCTTGCTCCAGCAGTCCTTAAGTTTGGTGCAGGTCTTGTCCGTACCTGGGTTGCGTCCCAGAATAATAGCGACCCCTGTCGCCTTCCACCCACAGCTGAATTCCAGGTACGGGATTCCTTGTCTCACTGACGAACTTTCGAAGACTCACAGTGGAAAGTTCTTGCAAGAGACCCAGAAATTGTATTCAGATCCGTCGATCCGAAGCATCAAAGACCAAATACAGGCACATCGACTGCCATTTCAATTCGTGGTGCCTCACCAGCTCATCTCTTCTCGTTCAGACGTTCAAGAAGACTTCCTGAAGTTGTGTCCCTCGACCGAACAAGGTTCAGCGTATCGTTTTCCCACAACCAAAATGCTGTTTCGGCAGCCGATGATATTCTATACGATTCGGATCAAGCACATTCGGACAAGCAAAGTTGTTGAGAACTTTATGATGTCTACGTACGAACGGGAAATAGCTATTATGCCTCATACACCTCCAGCTCCTCCTCTGGCAATGGAAGCCTTCCCACAAGAATACAGGCCTTCTACGATGAGATGGATAAGACAGCACAGATGGACAAGGCCACTTGGAGCCCTGAAGTTGTCAGCCGCCGAGCCTTCACCAGCAAATGTCTTGTCTTCAGATTTCCGTCCGTCAACTACTATAACCTTAAGCCTTACCTTTACACCAAGCAGTACTCTTGCTTTCGACACACAACCATGCGAGTGGGTCTGTCTGGTGCGGCACTACTTGCGGATCAGAACCTTCTACTCGACTCGCAGAATGGAACGAATACCAACACACTCGGCAGCCCGAAGAGATCCATTTCTGAGAGTCCGAGAGAAGAGGACGGAGCCGGAAGTTCGAGAATACGCAAAAATGTCTTGGAAAAGAGACAATGGTTGCCAATGGAAGATCCATCTCAAAGTTCCTATCAAGGTCGCAAGGAACTTGCTTCCGACGTTCCTCAACCAGCTTTCAGCACGTCAGTATGCGGTGGTGGTTCGCTTCAGTATCAAGGGATTTTCTCACAAGGTTTTAGAGTTAGTTTTGCCACTGCAGATCGTTTGTTACCCCGCGCTAAGCCGAACGCTTGAATCGCCTCAAGAGGAAGGTTCTGCAGCTCGAGATGAATTTCTGCCATATTCGTCTTCTTCGTTTCCTCGGCAAGGAGTGACAGCCTCTGAAGTTAATATCTCACCACCATCATATGATTTATGAATGAACAGTATAGGACAGCTCTTTTCCATATCCACATTGAGGCGAATAGCTAGTAGTTTCTTTGATGAGCCAATCTATAATCTTTCTCGAGTGTCCATGTGCTAGACAAATATCATAAAGCGTCGTGACTTCATGCTGTAAGTCCAACCTCACACTAACTACTAGGCTGCAGTGGAAAGAGTCCGGTACCATCGATGGGATGTAATCTAGGAACACACAGCCGCCGAAACTCCCCTTGACCAGACCAAGCTTCCCATGATCACGACCAGAAAAACGAGTGCAACACTGATGCTTATGCCACCATAAATATATGCATGTTTCCTCTTCAGTGCCGTCATTTCCAGTACCCAAGTACTTATCGTGGTCAAACATCCGCAAAACCCATCTTGCACACCCTGTAGAACTTGACACCCAACCAAGCCTCCCCCAACGCGACCACCACCAGCCCCAGGTGGCGAGTGTTGCAAGTCCCAGAAAATCCCCAAAATGACAGTCCCAGCAATGTTGACAGTGAAAGTGCCGAGTGGGAAACTCGATATGAGGCTGTTCAGACGTATCGAGGCGTAGAAGCGTAGGATGCAGCCCAACGGAGCAAAGACGAGGGAGAAGAGAACCCGTCCACGCCAGATCTCTTGAGCCCAGCTCATTCCCGGAGGTGCTACAGGTCCCGATGGCCGGTCCGGTGGCCAGATTGCCATGACAATAGCACCAATCCAAAGAGCCCATGCGAATATTACGGCGCAGCGATCAAAGACCTTGCGCGTGAGAAACTTTGGGAAAGAAGGGAGAAGTCTTTCGAGGGCAATGCCCAAATGTGCACCGACTTTCAATCCCGACAGACAGAGACAGACAGTGAGAATGATGACAGCAAGTACGGCCATGAAGCTGTAACCGCCGTTGCGAGAACTGTCAGACACTGATCCAGATCTGAGAGGGATCGCTGGAGGCTGATTGGCGAGCTGTAGGAAGACGTCTCGGATAAACGACGAAAACGACGTGAGTGATCCACAGAACCCAGTCGTGAGCCCTATATACAGAGGAATAGTTTTCTTCATCGCGTTGTGGCGATTTCGCAGCTCGATCGAGGCCTTTTCAGGGTCTTCCTGGCTGTGATTGTCGTTCTGGACCATTGTTTCCACTGTCTCTTGACTGTCATCAGCTTCCTCTCGCCTCGACTTATCCATCTCATCGTTTCTATCCTGTCCATGACCTCTGAATAGTTTTCGGTCCTCACTCAAAAACCCCATGATTATGCTCCCGCCGAAGTTCGCCCAGAGCTCGCTGGTCATGACTGGACTCCCGGGATATGCTGTGAGTGCTTGAAGGCCGAGTCTTGCGAGAGTACCTAATATTGAGAAGGTGATGAGATACGATACGACATATAACTCAGTGGCGAACTTTGAAGCTCGGGAAATTTGTGTCTTCGTCTCCGCCTCCGACTCCGCCTCGTCGACAGGAGCTCGGGAATGACCGTTTTCGCCAGACCCTTCCTCGATATCTCTTTCGTAGTCTTGCTCTTGCGATCGTTCTTCTTCCAGAAAATCTTGTGAGTATATGTGTCCCTCGCGCGGATTCTGGACAGGAGCAGGTGATGCGAGCTCGTCCAGGTTGGCGAAGTCATCGGGGATGTCATAGAGGTCAGATGACTCTCGCCCATCGTGATGTACAGAGTCTTTACTTCCTCTTCGGCTTGAATTCTTTTTGGGAGGTTGTTCTGCTGCCTCTCTCCGTTGTGATGTCTCTTGTTGCGAGCTTTGAAGGGGCTCAGGTGCTGCTAACTCGTTGAGTGACAAATAATCATCTGGCATCGAGTATGCTTCGCTCTCCTCATCATGGGCCATTATGTCTTTAATTCAACGAGCAGAAACGCTATAGAGCCGTCAGACTCTGTCTAGGTAAAGAGAATAAATTTCAACCAACTCACTGATAGCAACTAGAAATGATGGCCCGTCTACTCGTGATGAAGCTAGAGCCATTTCTTCTCAGGCTGATTAGTTAACTTTCTACGGCTCTGGCGGCTACAAGTTGTCGGGTAGGGAATCAGAACTCAACTAAGTGGTCAGTCCAGGGGGATTTCCTTTTTTTTTCGACGCGCATATCATACCCGATAAGAGTGTGGTGCATGTTGCAGCGGCGAAATATCGGCTGTGTTTTGTGTCTTTGATTTGGAAGATCGTCCCCGTGCAGGCCTGTCAGGGTACATCGGCTTCGCCGGTAAGTCACAGCCGGTAAGCATATTGTGGTACTAACATGCGGCACGACTTTCCGGTGCTTCAAGTACGACGTTATTAGTCTTGGCAAAATTGTTCTTTGTTCCTCTCGGAAATAATCCATGATGGACGCTGATGGACGCCCGTGGAAAATTGGACCACTTCGTGCCTGTCATGAACAGACTTCTGTGAAGGTCGTGAGTGCGGGCCTTCTACTTGAGACATCACACCTGAAAGGAGAGCACACGCTCTTGGAATCGGTCTATTTACGACTATGAGTTCTCGTACAATGATCCCAAGACTTGAGGCTGATTACTTCGGTCTGAGCCAACTCCCATGCATCCCGGAAGTCTCTCCCCGCCACAAGACAATCATAAAGCATGTGCCTGCCCAAATCCCATCCCAGCATACCGATATTTCTGATTTTTAACTTCCAGATCTGCTTCGATATCCATCAACCTATTGTATTTCGCAACTCGCTCACCACGACATGGGCTACCCGACTTCAAGTGACCTGCCCCAAGAGCAACAGTCAAATCCGCTATGAAATCATCAGTGGTCTCTCCTGAACGATGAGACACAAAGACACTCCAGCCAAGGCTGTATGCGAGTTTTGCACTGCAAGATACTGAGATTAGTGGTGTTGTCACAACTTACGTGAAATGGGTACCTACGCTTCCATTGCCTCTGTAATAGTTCCAATTTGGTTGATCTTCAACAACAATGAATTGCAAGCCTGTTCTTCCTTGGCGATTTTGATCCTCTCGGTATTTGTTGCAAGAAGGTCATCACCAACAAGTTCGATCTGACAAGTCTTGTTGAACGCAGTCCATGCTGTCCAGTCATCTTCTGCGAAAGGATCTTCCAACAGTACTATAGGGTATCTCTCCAGCAGGTCGCGATATAGATCGCTGAGTTCTCGCGCGTTGAGCTTCGTTTCTGATGCTGTGTTGTGATCATCCTTAAATCCAAGGTTGTAGACATCCGATTTGAAGAATTCGCCAGATGCTGGATCTATACCAATCTTGATCTTTCCTGTATAGCCGCACTCTTCAATGGCTGTGATTAGAAGGTCGAGGGCTTCGTGAGGCTTTGATATTGGTGGAGCAAAGCCACCTTCATCTCCAATTCCGATGGCTATTGTGCGTCAGACAAGGAGCAGATAATCAGGTTGCAGATCTCACCAGCTCCACCGAACTTTATTTTGATGATATTCTTCAGCGTCTGATAGACCTCCGAGCCCATCTGGACGGCGTGAGTAAGCGAGCTCGCTCCAACAGGTGCAATCATGAACTCTTGGAAGGCCATCAGATTGCCGGAGTGAACCCCGCCGTTCAGGACGTTGAAAAAGGGAACGGGCATAACATATGGCTTGTGCGAGCCAAATTGCTGACGGAGGAACTCGTATAGAGGAATGTTCTTTGTGACTGTCAGAAATTATTCATTCAAAGAGCGACGAGACAGGTCACAATTCACCTGTTCCGCAGCTCCAGCTCTCGCGCAGGCCATGCTAATACCCAGGATAGCGTTGGCTCCAAGCTTGCTCTTGTCACTAGTCCCATCCATTTCGCGCATGAAAGCATCAATATTCGCGAGATCTTTCCCAACATCAAACTTGCGGGATATGATGGCAGGCCCAAGAATCTCATTGACGTTCTGCACCGCCTTCAGAACTCCATTGCCTTGGTAGACAGAATCGTCACCATCACGCAACTCGAGAGCTTCGTAAGCTCCCTTAGAAGCCCCTGACGGCACAAGAGCACGAAAACCCCCTACTTGCGAATCAGTCTCATGGTAGACGCAAACCACAATGGCATGTTGTGCAACACACCTTTATTTGTCCACAGAGAAACCTGGACTGTGGGCTTGCCCCTTGAATCAAGGCGTTGAGCAGCTTCTATTTTGGTGATCATATTTCTTGGACGGATCTGAGAATAGAGAATGAAATACTAGAATATGTGAAAAGATCGAAAGAAAGGACCAATCCAGATTGACGGTTTTCAAGATGGGAAGTCCGCATTCGACCCCTTCACATTATTTCTGGTAGATTCCGTTCGAACAGGTGTTTTTTGATGCTACTACGTCATATCAATATGTTCTGGTGGCATGATGTACAGTTCCTTTTGGTGGCGTGGTGGCGCACACAGTACCAGTAGATCTATCGGACAAGAATGATAGGTTTCGGCGGGATATGGGCTATGCCAGGGATGGAATTTCCAATGATCGAATTCCCGGCTGTCTCGGGTTCTGCCCGGCACTGGCGGAATACAGACAGGCGGGCCAAGAATCAAGGCTCAACGTGCCGACGCGAGCATATCTACCGGATTATCGCATTACCATCGCTCGCGTCAAACAATAGCACACTACCAGGGCCTGAAAGGTTCAGAATCTCCTTTCATCAGTCCATCAATGCACTTCTAGTTGTCGATCCCTTGACTAGTAGATTCCAAGGTCTTATTGGGGATGAAGTCAGCAACAATTTGTCGGGCCAAGTCTGTTTACATGTCTAGGAGGACTTGCAATATATGCAAACAGAGCGACCATTGTTGCTCGGTTTATAAATCAAGACTCACGACCAATTTTGACTGAAGTTGGACGTGATTGTCCCGCACATTGATCTCTTCGCCCCAACCACATTTTAACCGGCCAACTTCGCTGTGAAACTTATCGAGTTCACCAATGCCTGCGATGAAGCATCATGAACACTATCACTTCCGGAAGTCTTCCAAGACTGCCGTTGGAACGCCCGAGGGATCCTCTTCTGCATATGAGGATACATCTGGTGTAATAGATGGAAGACAGAGAAGGGTCCGGAAAGCGTGTGAGAGATGTAGGATAAGGAAGACTAAGGTATGAGAAGCGCAAAGTTCTGTGTGATTTCACTGAATTCTTGTCTAGTGTGATAGAGAATTGCCTTGCAGGAGATGCAAATCTGCCGGACTAGTGTGTATTACTGGAAGTGGCAAGAGAACTGCATGTAAGGAGATGCCACAAGGGTAAGTTTTCCTTGATCTACATTTCCAATTTGTTCTAACATATATATTTAGATATGCTGAGGTCCTGGAGAGTACTCAGGATGTTCTTATCGAAACAATCCAGAAGCTTTATGCAATGGTTCGCAGTAACGAGTCGTGGAATTTGGGAGAACCTGAGATAACCGACAGAGGGCAGCCAGTAATTCACGACGTAGCATGCAAGCTTGGGTGCATTCGAGCCTCATCAGATCTCCTGATTGTATTCCCCGAAAAATATAATGACTTCACCACAATAGAAGCTCAGCATCAAGCCGCACAATCTCCGGCAAACTCGGAGGGCACCAATGAACGGACATATTTTGAGGAATCCACATACTCTCAAGCATTCGATCTTGCGGACCCAGTGAGCGATAGTGAGAGTGAGCACTCGAGCTTGCCTAAAGAGTACAACCAATTCTGGTCGCAACAACGACAGCCGCCCAAAATTGTGCCCGACGCGATCAGACTGGATGGACTGCCACTGAAGCCTTTGTCTGATGAGAAGAACTACCGTGCACGGATCTCCTCCGACGCGAGCTGCACCTTTCAGTCATCCATAGATACACATCTACAGGCCGAAAGTCTGTTGTTCCGGAACGATTCACCATTTCCACCGTGGTTAGGACAAAATGATTTCATGGGTCCTGTCCGCGCCCTTGACCTCATTGCGCCCTACTCAGGCGGACAACAGATGCAGGGACTTACAAGAGCATCCGCGCCAGACATCAATAGGGTCAAAACCATGCAGTTGACTGACAATTTCCATTTCGCTAACGAGATGATTGATGACTGCAACACGGGCTTTGACATTGCAGATCCCAGTGCCAACAGCAGTTTGATCTGGGCCGGCGAATGCGAAACAAGGTATCAAATGATATTGGCCTAGATTGATGGAATTGGGTGCTTGACAAGCAGTCTCTCCTGGTATCGAACATAGGGACTTATAATCGAGCTGTTCACAACCCAACATGCAAGGTGTAAGATTAAGAACAAACAAAGGAAGATCAACGAATACATTTCCATGCAATAGATTCATTGATTGAATAGCGATGGAAAATGTACTTTTGACAAATCACTTTCATGCAGAAAAAGTTCAGTCTAAGCGCCTAGTACCACTAAGTACTCCCCTCGGCTCACAGTTGCAAGATTCACAAGGGAGGGCTGCGGACTCTGTGATGGGTCAGAAGTCTATGCAGTGGGCCTTTCAAATAAGGGAGATCATTGAGCGGGAAAGAGTCATCTACAATCCTTCAACTAAAACAGAACATTGTTCCTGTCCCTGCACAGACAGTGATACAGTAAGTACTGAAAGTATCAATCACGTCATGAGTATTTTCCGCACCTCAGTATCGACATTCATCATCTCCCCATCGATGATCCCGTGTACATAACACTCTCCCATCAGTTCATAGCAAGTTCCGCCAACCCTTTCGTATGCGCCACCTCCTTTCCTCCGCAACACCAAAGGATACCTACGTCCACAAATAATCAAAACCATATCGCCAACCTTCGCCATCGTCGGCAAAATGGCCATGTACCCCTCCTTCGTAACAGCAAGCTTCTGCATCGACATACAAGTCCCCATCCCAGTCCCCCACATCGCAGGCTCCTGCATAGTCTGCCAAAAGCTTTCGTCACTGGGAAGGCTCTTTCTCTTTCCTTTCAATATTTCACTCGCGATCTGATCATGGTACTTTGAGAGCTGAACCCATTGCTTGTAATCTCGATACAAGTTACACGAAATTGAGATAGCCGATGGCATGGTGCAGGATAGCTGCGAAGATGGCGGCGAATTCAGGTGTGCTTGCGAAGCGGGAGATGCGCTCGCGGAGATCGGGCTGGAATTCGAACCATCGGGGGTGTACGACGCGGTGGGAGAAACCGTGGGAGTCGATATCCATGGTTGCCGGAAGGTATGAGGTTGTCTTTGATAAGAGATAGGACGCTCGAGTTGATGTTGGAGGAGGCGCCTAGAGGCTGTGATGCCGAGAGTGAGGCGTTTTCAGCCCTTCGGCCACGTGCTAAAAATAGGGCAGCTCGCCTGACGATGTCGACAAGACTCGCGGACTGGGAAACATGCGCACATCCCGAGAGCGGAATCTTTGATCAGAAATAAAAACTCAAATCATGAGATCAAGCAAGCGAAGCACAACAGACAAGCAACCAGGGTTCAATATGTATGTATTCCGTTCCAATCCAAATACGAGTGAACTGAATACTTCAACCAGCGAACAAAACCAAGCACAAAACAACAAACACTACTCCAATACCCCATTCCGCCGCATCCATTCACCATCCATAACCCAAATCAAATTCATCAAATCATCTCATCGCGGTCCCCCAAGAAAGTAGTACTCCTCCGCCGTTCCGTAACAATCTAAAACAACGAACCTCTCGCAAGCGGACTTCCCACCTTAGGAGCAAACTGCAGACTCTTCCTCCTCGCGGCCATCAGCCGCATCATAACACTCTCATCCTTCTTTTCGCTCAAGAAGCCCGCACCCAAGGAAGTTCTGCTCTGAGCATCTGCCTGCTCAGTATCGACGTAGCGTCTTCCAGCAGGGGCAGTCTTCTGAACGAGCTGCTCAGTGTGAAGGAAATATGGGGTCTGTCCAGTTGGGGTGTCCTCACCGTAGAGACCTTCCTCACCATAAGCGGAGATGGTCTCAGGTGCTGGAGTCGCTGGAACGGGAGATAGGATCAGGGTCTGGTCATAAACATCTCCTGATGAGGATGAAGCTGGTGAGCGGACCCATTGGACAGATTCGCGTCTGCGGCTCTTGTTGGTGGCCGGGGTGTCTGGAAAGTGGAGGAATTCCTTGGTCGGTGACATGTTGCGGTTTGGAGTCATTGAAGATACCATCTCGCCGTTCATCTTCGCCAAAGCACGGGGCTCCATGCTCTTGCGACGGCGATGGCCACCTCTTGGCACCATTCCGGTGTCGACAGAATATGAGGACTCGTCGAGCCATTTGTTCTCGCGTTCACAGCTATACAAGCATTAGCAAAGTCCATATATCGTTTAAATGTGAAGCTCACTCCAAGACCCATCCAACACCAACACAAGAGACAACCCCGTTAGTCTCCTTAGCTCTTTCTAAAGTTCTCTTTCCACCATCCTTGAATACCACATGTGTGATTCCAATCTTACTTGTATCTTCAGAACTACCGTTCCAGTTCCAGGTCTTGACACATCGAGCACCCATCTGAGTGAGTAGCTCAGTGAAAAGAGCACTTGCGTCTGAACCTTCGCTAGTGTGGACATCGACGAAGACGACAGCACCCTTTAACAGAGAAGTGTTGATGTCACGACGAGGAGTACGAGCTGGTGTTCCCATGGTAGACCAGCCCTCTGTTTTCGAAGGTGTCGCAAGTGCATCCTGCATCACAACATCCTGACTTTGTTGCTTGGACTGAGTTCTGGGTGTGTTCTTGGTAGGAGAGTAGGAGATGACAGTGTTGTTTCGTGAAAGAGTGCTTGAAGGTCGATGAGAGGGCAGTTTAGAGATGCTAGCACTTCGCTTCTTTGGTGAGGGTCTCAATGGGGTATCATCCGCAGCAGCTTTGAGAGGAACCTTCGACACAGTGTGGCAGACTCGCTCACCAAGAACACGTTTTGGTCTTGGTGTAGCGTATGATCGCACTGGAGATTGGGTAACTGGTGCTGCCATCAATTGAGGGTCGATAGGCATGGCGTTCTCGTCTCCATATTCTTGACTAGCTTCAGATAGTGCAGGTTCTACGACGAGTGATATGTCAACCTCGTCGGACAGGTCGTCAATATGGGACTCTTGCACGGCTTGGGGCTCAGTCGCCTCCACAGGGATGCTTTCGGGCAGATTCTCTGGCTCTTGTTCAGTCTGAGGCTCGACATTCTCAAAATGGTTTTCTTCCAGAGTTTCCTCGCTCTCCTGCACGGACTCCGCCGTAGATTCCAACAGTGCGTTCTCGTCAGCAGACTTTGGCTCGAACACATCATCCACCATCATTTCGACGTTGACGAACTCAGAGACGGCTGGCTCAGCAGCAATGAGTTCTTCCTCTGGAGTCTGTAAGACCTGGAACTCAGGCTCCTGGGTCTCCTCGAACATTTCTTCGTGAACAAGGACCTCGATCTCATCCGGCTCAAGCATCGACATTTCGTCAGCCTCCATAGCAAGAGCCATATCCTCCTCGTCCAGGTCAACTGGCTCGAAGTTGGCATCCAGAATGTCTTCCTCCTGTGCCAGGACCTCCGGCTCAGCAGCCAACTCATCGCGAACAGACATCTCATCTTCGAAGAATGTACTCTTGGCAGGAGATGGTCGTGGCGTAGCATCTTCGTTTCTTTGTGAGACGAGCTTTGTGGGTGAAGCTTCCTCCAACGATTCGTCCGCATCAGACTTCTCAGGGCTAGCGGCCATCCAATCACTCAATTGTCTGGCAAGGGGAGTAAACCCAATCTTGCTCTTGCGAGTAGATTCTAAAGATTTTTGTGTGGATGTTGTCTTTGGGGTCTTGGCGATGGCCTTGAATGGGCTTGGTGTCGCTGGAGATGAAGCAAAGTCGTGCGAGATGTTGAAGCTCGAAATAGGGACTGGCGAATAGCTCGGTGAGCCTGAAGCAAGTTCATCTTCAGACTCCGAGTCGTCGAATAGGTTATCATCAGACTCGCGGAGAGCGAAAGCTGCTGAGAATCCAGTGCTGTCTCTTGGTGGAGATGCAGGAGGGGTTGTGTTGTGATCAACAACAACGTCTTCATACATCACATCCGCCACATCGACAGCCATAGGCTCGTTGACCTGTGCATTATCGGCGATGCTCAGAGTCTCTATCTCCTCTGCGATAGGCTCGGACTTCTCAAATGCTGGGTCCGCATCTCGAGGCATTATCGACGAAAGACGGCCAGAGAATGTCAAGCTCGGTTCAGCTACCATCATAGTGGAGTCGGAATCGTCCTTCGACACTGGACTTCCGGTGGCAGCAGCCACGCTTGAAGCAGCCATATGCCCGGGGCGCACTGCACTCTTGGTAACTGTTCTTGGCGTCGCAAATCGCGAAATCTTGAAAGTGCTGGCCTTAGGTGTTCCAGCAAACAGAGATGCGTTGTTCGTAGACCTGGTCGGAGAACCGTTTTCGCCGACTTTGGTTGGTGATTGTGGGCGTCTAGCAGGTGATTGAAGCAATGAAGCTTTCAAAGGAGAGTTCTCGGTGGCTACCTTTGGAGCTGGCAGAGATGGCTTGAAGGGAGATTGTAGCAACGAGTTGCCCATAGTCAACTTCTGAGCAGATGCCTTGAATGTGTCCTTGAATGGAGATTGTGGAGGGCGGCGAGCTGGGCTGGCGATAGTTGATCCCTTGAGATCTTGTGTGACTACCCTGTTGACAGTGATAGAGTTGGAAGTCGAGAAGTCCAGCTTCTTCGCAGTGCCAAAGATACTTCCAGGAGCCTTCATGGGACTCTTCATGAGTGGTCTCATGGGGGTCTTCTCTGCTGTAGCCAATTCATCCTCAGACACGGTTTCCTTCACAGTAGAAACCTGTGTAGCTTTCTTGGGGCTCAATGGTGATGATTTCTCCTTCTCCTCCACAGTGCTCTTCGCACGCCCACGAGTAGCACGAGTTGTAGTTGTCGCAGCAGGCTTCCGTACTGGCTTCGCTCGCAAACCGGTGGCAGGTTCAGCAGCCTTTGCCTTGCCTTTGGCATTGACTTCGATGGGGACGATGTTCTCTTTGTCGGGTTCTTCGAACTTGACGGTCTTCTTGGGAGCTGCTGCCTTGCTGACAGTGGTGCCTCTCGCTCGAGTCGGTCTTTTCGTGGGCTCCTCGACGACGATTGATTCTTCTTGTGGTACCTCAATCTTCTTCGCGCGTCCCCTCGTAGCTCTTATGGGCTCAGGTGCTGGGGTTTCGACTGGAGCTGCAGCTTTCTTCGGACGACCTCGAGTCGGTCTCACTGGAGCTTCGTTCATTTCTTGTTCTGGTTCGGGGTCTGGTTGGACGGCTTTCTTGGCTCGTCCGCGTGTGGTCTTTGGTTCTGGTTCGATTATGGGTTCTGGTTCTTGTTGTTCCTCGACTTCGACATCATCGGCTCGGGTCTTGCGTTTGGTCGTCGAGACACTACGAGTAACTTTCGCTTTCGAAGCGGCAGTCGCGATTTTGGTGGTCTTGATGCCCGTGTCTGTTGTTTTCGCAGCCGCTCGGGCGCGTGTGACACGTTTAGGTGGTGATTGATCCATGATGATGATTGTTGCTGGAGGTTAGTATATCGAATTGAGGCGATAGCGATTTCACATTGACGCGATTGTGATTGTCACGGTAGGAGCAGATATCGAGGTGTTTATTTGAGGTGGAGGCTTGTTTGTTGTCATCCGGCGATTTAGCGTCGTTGCCATGTCAACCCCCACGTGATACATATCGGGACTCGGAAATCCCCTCACTCGATCGATCAGATCCACTTAGCCGACTATTGTTGACGCCTAACGATGCAGCTTCGAACTTAGCAGGTTTTATGATCTTTGACTTGCGGTGAGTCGGCAAGACTTTGTTCTTGCCAGCCTACCAACTTTTGGAAAATGGTCGTGGCTCCCTTCAGAAGTCAAATTACAGCTGGCCGCCACATCCAGCAAGCGAAGGACAACACGATCAACCACAATTGCTCGGAGGAAACTCTTGCTCCAGGTCTCTGGCAGAATGCATTGCACGTCAACACCACGATGAAACCTTATGATGCCAGAATGGATTCTTCGGTCGAAGGAGGTCACGTGCACACTTCAACATCAAACTGCTTGTCTGTGTAAAGAGCAGAAGTCAGCCAGCAACCGACTTTCAATTCATCATGATCGATTGGGAATTTTCATCAGTCCTGTGTTTGTCATCTCTGTGTTGTCAACCTTGGCGTTGTGCTTCTTCTATCACACCATCAGTCCCGAAGATTCGGAAAGTCAAAAGTGATTTACCTTTTACATCCTACAAGGTACATGACAGGCATGCATAATGATCAAATTGTATCAACCTTGCAGGTGGTGCGATAGTTGATCAGCACTTTGATATTTTGCCTCTGGTTTTGCAAGCTACTTGTAATCCTTGTCCTCAGCCCAGCGTTACCCCGCGAAAAAGGTCATCCTCATTCTTACAACTTGCGCAGTGGGTTCCAAAGTTCTTTATACTTTCCCCAACTCTGTACATTCGTGTTGATAGACGCAAGTTCTGTTCTTGCTTCTTCCAGATTGGCTTTAGGGTTTCGGTATTGAGCAACGACAGATCCCTTCATCTCAAGTCTCATCACAACTTAACCTTCTTCAAGCGAGTCATGATCCCCCTCCATGCCTTGCTTCGCAGGTTTTTCCTCACCCAAGATGTCGAGACTCTACTTGTAAACCTTTCCTTCACTGTTTGGTCCATTGCAGCCTCCTCTCCAGATTTTCCTCGAACGAATATCAAGTCTTCGAATCAGAATGGACGATAAAAATCTATCGAATAAGTATCTCCAAGCAACCCACCTACAGCCCCAGCATCTTGGCTTCAAATCCACTCAGAATCTCAATTACGAACTTCAGGATCCAAGATTCCTCGATCTAGATAACACAGAGAAAGATGGCATCGTCCAAAGTGAGGAGATGGGAAGGGAGCAGCCAGTGAAGCAAGAAAGAAAAATTACTGGATGGAGAGTGCGTCCATGCCCTTGATATTGGTATTACCTGGACGATGAACTGGAATAGTTACTGATATGAAGTCCCACAGTGGCCAGTTCTTATGATTTCTGTCATTTCGGCTGTGTTCTTGTATTGTCTCGATACGAATTTGACAAGTATTTTGATACCAGTAAGTTTAAATCGACCATATTCACGCCAGTCTCCTGGGCATTCGTACCGCCGAGCCATACTAAATTGTAGTATACAAGTCAACTAACAAAAAGATCAGGTCCTCCTCGCTGAATTCGGAGAAGCATCCAAACTCCCCTGGATATTCGTCGGGTACCTCTCCCTACCCCTTCTTTCGCCCTACCATATTCTTCACTGATAACCATCAAGTTTCTCCCTCGGAGCCATAGCACTCGTCCTTCCCGTGGGAAAATTATACACCATACTCCCAGCCAAACACCTCTATCTCCTCTTTCTCAGTCTCTTCGCCCTCGGATCCAGTCTCTGCGGTGCAGCACAGAGCATGAACATGTTGATCATTGGGAGAGTGATAGCTGGAGCAGGTGGTATTGGTCTTTATACCGGTGTGATCGTTATTCTATCGAGTGTCACAACGGCTCAGGAGAGGCCTACTTACGTCGGACTGGTGTAAGTCCTTTTCCCCTCCCAATCCGCCTCCACCTCCTCCAATTCCAACCAACACCCAACTAACCACCCCTCAACCCCAGCGGAATCTGCTGGTCTCTCGGCCGCGTCCTCGGCGCCCTCTTCGGCGGCCTCCTCGGTCCACGCTCCTGGCGCTGGGGTTTCCTCCTCAACATCCTCATCACCACCCTCTTCACCCCCATCTACCTCCTCTTCATCCCCCCTCTAGATCCATGCCCCGCACCCACCACCCCTCTCC
>JAFJYH010000438.1:0-30987 GCA_017365405.1 Cadophora malorum | reverse complement strand
CCCCCGTACCAAATCATGGTTGATAGACGGTCACCACAGCGACTGCCATGGCAGGGAGCTTGCTGCAGTATGAGTACCATACTATTGTGGTTCAACCTTAGCATTTGATTCATAGAGTCAATGTCCAAGAATCTAGCGAGAGACATACCATCCTTGTATTTGCACACACTGTCATTTCCACAGCTACCCGCGCACTTGCCGATATATCCATCCCCGCCACACTGACCCCATTCCTCAATCGGACATCTTCCGCTTTGGGTAGGTAGACTTTGGCTAGCAGTCACCGTGACTGTATAGTACGAGGTCGACGTGCTTTGAGGAGGCTTTCCAGTGACCGTTACATAAGCAGTTGATGTTGAGGTCGTAGGCGTAATGGTTACTGTGACAATTGTCACAGTGCTCGTTACTGTCACGATGACTTGCTTGAAAGACACCAAAGTTAGCTCTCGCAATCAAGTAGACCTGGGAAAGAGGTTAACCATACAGATAGAGCAATGTTTGCCAGAGCAAGTAATGGAAGGAACGTAGACTTGGCGAAAAGCATAATGAAGGGTTGTTGGTGATGGTATTTGGTTTGTGAAATATCGAAATGTGCCTCCCCAGTGAGACCAAAAAAGATCAATCCACAAGACGGACATGCGTTATATAGAAAGGATCGAGGCGCAACTTTACCATGTGGCGGACTGCAAATACCATTGTTTATTCTGGCTCAGTTGAAAGACATAGGCTATTTGCCGACTTCAGATGAACTGTCGCCGACTGAGCCAAGCAGGTAGAGAGAGTTTTATGTGAATGTCAGCGCATAGCATTCTCGATAGGTAGATGAAAAATGCGATACGAGCCGCTGTCACAGCAGAAGTGGGGCCAAACGAAAGTTGACAAGTGGATTAATCTAGATATGGGATGCTCGGAAGCATAGACACCGGATAACAAAGACCTGCGGCTGGTATATATTACATACTCAATCGAGCTTAATTTACACTTGCTGTCTCTGAGAGGGCACTGTCTAGGCTATGATCAAAGCTCATGCCTTACGCCACAACATCCAGCTACAGATCGATGATCACAACCGGTTCACAAACACAATGATTCTGATGCATATAACCTGGCTTGCACAGGAAAGGATCCTTACAGGAAACGAAACTGGGATTCGATATCTTCAGGATGTAAATGACCCGATGATTCATCGAATCTACAGAGATAAGATGACTTATGAGTGCCGATATATGTCGTGATGGAAAATCAGGCACAATGATGTACCGGGACCAGGGGCGGCACGAGTAAGTAAACAATTCAATTTCGTCCCTAGCCAGAACACTCCGTCCCTGAGGATCATTACGGACCATCCGATCCAAGACAGTATGATTGGGTGATTTGGCGAACGTTTAAATACAAGGTAGAGATCCCGCTGTGTCCGGCGCAGGACCCAGATTCTTGAAATAGAACTTGTTCCCAGCGACGCGGATTGGGAATTAACCGAGACGTTATAGAAGATCAATATTAATCGAATAAATGAGCGAACCGCTCATAGGGTAGGTCAACCGGAGCAGATGACAACAGATTAAGGAGCAGTCGAGACTTCTAACTCAGCCAGAATGCATGCCTAGAAGCACCGGTCTGTCCACAATGCGAAAGTGGTGAGGTCATCATGATACACGTGACATGACTTCGGCATATATCTTGAGTCTGGGATAATACGGAAATATTACTACCAGCTGGACTCTGACTGCGCCTAAACCATAATTGAACGCCGAAGTCATGGCTTAACAAACCAAGCAAAACCCCACTTCTAAGCAGAAGTTTGTATTAATACCTTACGATGGGCCCCGTGCCTCCGCTGTACACACCATCTCATATACGCCGAATGGCGACGTTCCTCTTTCCGCATTTTCATCAATGTGGAACAAGACTATTTGCTTGATATGGCTTCCTCATTGACCATTCAAGCACTGATGACAGTCTTACTCGCTTGTGTTGAGCTACCGCAGCTTGACGCGTTCACCATTTCAAGGCGCGACATCGGAAACCTTTGTCGCCAGGATGACTTCAGTACGACACCCATAAATCATCCAAGTCATTTCGAAATCTGCACCACAATGCCCATCATCACTTGGGGGGACCATTGAGAATCATTCAGAGGGAAGTGAGTCACTACGGCAGCCCATTATTGAAGACCTTGGGAAGATCACTAATGGAAATAGTCAAGGAATGTTAGGTGCTGGCTACAGAGATGCAGGTGTCTTTAGAAGAGTTTGGCGCGATGATGGTGAAGAGTTTATGAAGTTGACAAAGGAGCTGAGGTATGTAAGTCAAGCTCGAGATGGCAGGGAAGCTACTGGGTGGAAACACAGAGATTGGGAGCCAAAGTTCTTCGGCGGGTGTGATACCACAGTTCCACAGTCCGTCGGGAATCCATGTTTACCTTTCGGAAGAATTATCAAACATCTCTCTATACTTTCCACGCTAGATTTGGATCCCTCCTTAGCAGCAGATATGAAGCGTTCGCGGCCTCCGTAGGTGGTGCATGCGGCTGGACCCTGTACACTTGAGCATTGTCACCCCAAAATCTAACCAAAGTTGTAGCAGATACCTTGAAATACTTACTGCAACAGCTACATCGAATTACCTAAAAGCTTCCTTGGGGCTCAGGGGCGGAAGAATTTCAGGAACCTCATTCAAAGGTAGGTGGCTATCGACTCACATGAGTTTCACGTGAGCAGAAGACCCCGCTGCAGATTGCTTGGTGAGACAAAGTTTAACCCAACCTCAGCCTCAGCTTCAATGCAGACGCCACTTCATCATCCCATCACAGCAACACACCCGCTTTGTAATTTGTTATTTCCACAACCTGGAGTTTCTTCTCCTGAGTGAGAAGCCCCCTTTCTCACTCTCCCTGATAGTTAAATGGCCCTCGGGTGGGCCGGGGACTCAATGCAGCAAACTCGCCGCCTTTCTTCAACCGAGGACGTCAATGGAGTTACTAAGGCGCAGGCAATCTGCCTTTCCCTACGTTGACGGATTACAAAGCAAGTGCCTATCTTCATCCGAGGCTCGAGGAAGTTCAAATCAATTCATCAAGTCATGGCAATGTCTCAAAGCGGGGTACCAGAGCCATTCGAGGAATCAAACAGAGCTTTTGCAAATATACTAACCTCATCCGCAAGTTCTCCATATTGTGGCGTCCAGAACTTTATCTCATTCACCAAAACATCACCTCCACATCTAGAATCTTCAACATCCTCGGTCCACTACCAAATGGAGATCAGTCTTGGCGAAAAAAGGAAAGGTCCGTAGCGGCTGATCATCCAGTCTTGGCTGTGCATCATCTCCCCCGTCTGGCAGGAGCCAAGATTGTGCGATTACTCCACAAAGACATCTGTTAACCTTAGAACCCTTTAGGGGTCCTTTGCACGGTTCAGAAAAGCCATGCCTGCCAATGGATGGGGGAATTGGGATGATCATTCCCCGCTTCGGTAGACGCTGGCAGCTGCCACCACCAAGCCGGTATCTGAATAGCTTCATCTAGCTTTACTGCTAGTACATGACGGCTGGGGAAGAGGCAAAGTCATGATTTTTGCAATCCGTCTGATCTGCGAATATAAAGTTGCGATGAATTCCCCTGCAGAGACAGATTTTATTTTCCATCAAGTCATCATCGTTTCTTTCTAGATTTCATCATGCGTTTCAATACCCTTCTTAATTTCTTCGCCGCGGCAGGACTTGTGGCTAGTGCGCCTCTGGCACCTATTCTCTCAGTCGCAAATGTCGCAGATATTATTCCCAACAACTGGATTGTGGTCATGAAAGACATCTCAGATTCCGCCTTCGAGACACACTTAGCGAACCGGGATGCAGACGTCGTCTCTGGCACGAAATCAACATTCAACCTCGGCAGCTTCAAGGGATACAGTGGAATCTTCAGCCAGTCGCTAGTTGACTTGCTCGCTTCGAGCCTTGATGTAAGTCCTTTCAATCAACTTGCAGCTTCGCTCCACCCCAGCGCATTCTAACGCAACCCAGATCGCCTGGATTGAACCTGACACCACGGTCCGCACCCAAGCCCTCACCACCCAAGCCAACGCTCCATGGGGTCTCGGCCGTATCTCCCACCGCGCAAAGGGCTCAACAGACTACATCTACGACACTTCCGCCGGCGCCGGGACATACTCCTACGTAATCGACACCGGCATCTACACCGCGCATACCGAATTCGAAGGCCGCGCCACCTTCGGCGCCAACTTCGCCGACGACGGCCAAAACACCGACGGCAACGGCCACGGCACTCACGTAGCCGGCACAATCGGCTCTCGCGCCTACGGCGTCGCCAAGAAGACGAACCTCATCGCCGTCAAAGTCCTCGACGCCAGCGGCTCCGGTGCAACATCCCAGATCATCTCCGGTATCCAGTGGGCCGTCAACGACATGAAGAGCAAAGGCCGCGCCGGCAAATCCCTCGCGAACCTGAGTCTCGGCGGTATCTTCTCGCAGACTACAAATTCGGCTGTCGCGGCTGCTGTCCAGCAAGGTCTCTTTATGGGCGTTGCTGCGGGCAATGATGGTCGTTCTGCTGCGCTTACGTCGCCGGCTTCGGAGAAGTCGGCTTGTACTGTTGGTGCTACTGATAAGAATGATGCGAGGGCTTCGTACTCGAATTATGGCTCTGTGGTTGATATCTTTGGTCCTGGTACGGATATCCTTTCTACTTGGATCAACGGTCCTACCGACACCAACACCATCTCCGGAACGTCGATGGCTACGCCGCATATTGTTGGGCTCGGTGCTTATTTGATTGGCCTTGAGGGTACGAGAGCTCCTGGACCGCTGTGCGAGAGGATCAGGACTCTGGCTACCAAGGATGTGCTTTCTGGTGTTACGCCAACTGGTCTTGGTGGACTTCTTCAGCCTGGTTTGAGGGGAACACCCAATTTGCTTGCATATAACGGTAATGGTGCGTAGATCTTTGGAGAAGATCGTATTTTGGCATGCTCTTCTGTCAGGGGCAAAAACACTAAGATAACTTTGATACATTTGAATGACATGAAAATACCTCAACAAGTATTAAATCATCCACCCTCCAGTGATCGGATATTTGCTTGTTTATTGTTCCATTGACTTTCATGACATTGATAGTTTACATGACCTTTACCTAGGTATATACCCTGGATGTATTCACTCATCGTTCCCTCTTGACCAGCGCAACCCTCTGAATGTCCGTACCATTTCCAGCACTTTCCAACTTCCCTCCCGCCAAAGCACCTCTACCCGGATTCACCAGAGCTTGCCTCCTATCCACCTGTTCCAAAAACTCCTGGTGACTTCTAGGTCTCGGCAAAGACTGCAGATAGAGCCCCTGCTGCGTGTGCTCATGATGAAACAACCTTCTATTATCATAGTAAAAGTTCTTCACACTCGGCAAACTTCCCGTATCCTTCTGCTGGTACACCTCCAATCCACGACGACAGGCATCAATCTGCCACTTCACACCCTGGTTCAGAGTATCGGATCTGGATTTGGGCTCGAGCCATAATTTCAATGTCGCGGGATTGTTTGGTGACTTTGATGATCCCTCCAGCTGGAACACGACGGCTGGGAAGAACCGCCCGATTTCGATGAGAGAATCTTTGTGGGTACCAAGCAATTTGATCATGAGTCAGATGCGGTGGCTCCAGATGGCGCAGCTCCTTGATCACCACCAGTTGCCTCTCCGCTGGTCGACTCGACACCTCCAATAGCGTAGGAAGTAGCGGCGGGGTTAGTGGTGTTTAAAAGAGTTGTGCTAACATCGAGAGTTAACTAGGCCAAGAGCCTAGCCTAGAGAGTGTCACCGAGCATGACGTAGTTGAATACGGGATTGCTGGAAACGGCCTTGATAGCGAACACCATATCGTCAGCGTTGGAGGTAACTTCTTGGGTGTTGGTGTTATATAATAAGAGAAGCTTGACCTGATCTCAAATAGATTGATCCCAGAATGTTTGTATAATATGTCTTGCTATAAGGTCGTAAATAATCCCGTTGTTTCAAAGAGCGGCATTCATGTGTAGAATAGTATAGATGTGGGTTACACGGCTGGTATAGTAGCTAGCGAAGATAATGTCGAACAAGGCAATTGCATCGTCGTCAGTAGCTTGAAGGCCTCGTAAAAAGATCTCGTCGAGGATAAAGACGTCGTTGGTGTTTCCGTTACCGGACATGGTGGTGCTCGAGTAGACACTAGTCGAGTTACAGTCTTTGTAAGTCAGTAGGTAATGCTGTGAGTTGCAAGTCGTGGTTTGTTAACTTACTAAATATCTTGAAATACTTTCCAACAACAGGCTCGCATGTCTCCACATCAAGGATCTGAAAGTCGTAATGGATAGGGACTCCAACTTGCTCGTCAACCAAGTCGGATCGAATATACTTTCCAGCAACGTCTTGATTGTTGTCAGTATATTACTACAGTTACGTATCGGGACAGGTCGGCTCGGCAAAACTCACAGTATAGACCGCTCTCTCCTTCAGGAGTCAAAACACATGAACCGTTGGAGGCAAATATGGTGGTCTCAGCGGTATCCAACGTATATTCAAGACTAGTGGAGTTGTGATCGGTGGCAAGGGCCGAGGTGACGTCGCGTGCTGCAAAAGCCAAACGTTAGCATAATTACCATGCTTGCAATTGGAGTTGTGAAAGACATACCCTTAATGCCACGCTTCTTTATTAATCGAGTAGTAACATCGCTGCGTCTTTGAGCAGCGCATGCTTTGAGACCACGGGACTTGATCTTGGCCGCGTAATGAGTCAAATCTTTGCTGGTGTACTGGAACACTGCTTCTCTCATAGCAATCTCGCGGTCGAGATCGTGGTTGCCATGAGCAGAGACAGCTCCTTCGAGAGGACGACAGCGGCAATAGTGGAGAAATGCATCTTGAATAAATATATTTGAAGTCAAGCTTTCCAAAATGAATAAGCTATCAAGCCGACGATATCCAACACGAAGACAAGAAGGTAGATAGCAACGGCTCGGTCGACCATCGCAATCGTCAGAGGACTCGTGGTCGACATCGTGGTGATGACGCTTGAGTGCTCGATCCGTAGTTCGATTAGAGAGGAAGTTGAATTCGATCGCTCGAAAGTAAATTCTTCGTGTTTGGTCAGTCGAACTTGACTTTATGAATTGATGTCTCGACACTTGGTTGAAAGGAGAATAGTTATTCGAAGAACGGTAAGACAATGAGCCCCCAGCTTCAATTTATACTTGGTATACTTCGTAGATGGCCAAAATAACCTCCCTTTCATGTCTGTGCGTCTTCTCGAAATTTCTTTAAAGCAGCAAATCATGTAACATGAATTCCATAATTCTTGCATTCTTGGGTAGGGTCACCAACTCCCTGCACGGAACACGGCTATGTACCTTCCGTACGAAGTAAGTGACATGCAGCTTTCGCATAGAGTAGCGAATCAAACGATTTGTAAAGTACGTAAAGTTTTAAACTTAACTAGGGATGCTAATCTATTCTTACCTTTTAAATAGCATCTGTACGGAGGACGCAGCCAAAAGTCTAGCAACGCCAAGATAAGTAAACGCCACAACTCGCTTGGCAGGCTCTGGTTGCGTACGTGGTCGCCGGCGAATCTATTATGCCAAGCCTTCTGGAGAGTTCTCCAGTGCAAGGGCCAACTGCCCAATCAGGAAACTGGAAACCGAAAAATTATACTATTCTAAGTAAAGCTTCATTTCCCTCTTGGCGGAATAGATACGCCTGATACGAAGTATGCTTTTCTGTGTTGCCCACTATTAAGCGACATGCAACTTTCGCATATGGTGGCGAATCAAACCCTTACACGAAGTTTCAAATTCTGCTAGGTGCTGGTTTGTTCCTAGTATAATTTGGAAGAGCTTTTCAAAAAGCGGTCGCATGCTTAAGCGAGCGGATGCACCCAATTGGAGGATTTCATTTTTAGCCAGATTTTGATGGAGTTGCAGGGGCACGTACTGTCAGAAGTAAAGCAATATCATGTCATTCTTCGTTTAACAGTTGACAAAAAGATGTTTTCGACAAGAAGACAGAACTCAACGTTAGTATTTCTCTTCCCCCTCCTAATTTACATCGTTCCAGGAAGTATCTCGTCCTCAATCCCTTCTCGCTTCACCACCACCCCTCACACAATGTCCGCAAACACCCTCACTCTGCCCTTCACGACCGTAGACGTGTTCACCACCGTAGCCTACTCTGGTAACCCTCTCTCAATTATAACTCTCCCCTCCTCCTCTTCTCTCACAACTCATCAACTACAACTCATCGCACGCGAATTCAATCTTTCGGAAGTCGTTTTCCTACATCCTGAATCATCATCCTCCACCTTTTCAAGACATATTCAGATATTTACGACAGAGAATGAGCTGCCACTTGCAGGCCACCCCGTTATAGGGACAGGGCATTATGTGCTCAAGGTTCTGAGATTGGATGCGGTAAAGGACTTCGAGACGAAAGGCGGGAGAATTCCAATTTCCATCGACGAGGGAACGGGGTTCGTGAAACCTGTGATCCCACAGGCTTTCAAACAGCACAATGGTGTAACATTTAAGAGTGCATTGAATAAGGAGAACAACGTTGTTGTGGCTCTTGTGCCAGGGATGAATTTCATTCTTGTCCCTCTGCCTTCTCTCTATGCACTCTCCAAAGCTGGTGACGAAGGAAATGGGAGTCTCGCTCAGCAGCCCTTTCAGCCAGAGCTTTATCTTGGAGAGGAGAACTCAGGCGGTCTCATTGGGACGATGTATTATGTTTTTGCCGGAAAGGAACTGGGAAGAGAAAGATATCGAACGAGAATGTTTGCTCATGTAGAGGATAGTGGATCGGGAAGCGCTTGTGCTGCCTTGGGATGCTGGTTGACGCGGCACAGTGACTGTGATGATTGGAGCGAGAGAAGTTTTGTGTTTGAGCAGGGTGTGGAGATGGGCAGGAGAACTGAAATCTATCTCGATACAGGAGCGAGAGAGGGCCCGAAAGATAGAGAAATTGAGAAAGTTGTGCTGAGTGGTGGTGTTGTTGCTATCATGGAAGGGAGCTTGGAAATTTGAAAATAATTTTAAGGCAAGCCATACAATATCTTGGTTCAAAAGCGTTCGATGTGTATTTATAAGGTCCGGCCGGTGAAACAGGCTTGCAACTGTCTCTAAGGAATAGAGAGAGAGAGAAGTTAAGAGCGATGCTTCATGTATTCTGCGGCCACCGACCAAATTCCTAACCATTGTTGTCGATTCCCAATTTGTGTCTCGCCAAGACATCGTGGCGCTTGGTTAGTTTGGCAAGAGACTGCACGCCTACGAACAGATCTCGCCCTTTTGTGCTGGCACACTGGGTGGACCAGCCCAAGGTTGTTCACCCGTGAGGGTGTCATTTTGTGGCCTAGGATATGAAGCACGAATTGAAGGCAGCCGTTCGTACCGTTGCCTTAAGCTGATCCTTTGCATGATCGGTCAGGTGTAGGCCATCTGCTATAATTGATTGCATAGCTGCTTCATTGTAATCTAATACGAATGCGATGCGTACGAACATAAATAGGGGCTTTATGCCCACCTTAGCAAAAATCAAGTCAGTTTACCTCACGAAATCACAAGGGTTTGACCCGGAAGTCAGGTGTACGCTAGTATATATGCTTCCTGTTGGTGCGCAGGCTATTACTGGTGGTTTGACGGTGGATGCAAGGCACATATGTCGATCGATGATTTGTTGAAGAGTTATTCTATTGATCCATTATGGGGCAGGTCTGCCTTATCGCAAAGCTTACATAATCAGGTGCTAGGCCAATTCCAACACTTCCTCAGAGAGCAGATTTCGGCTCCCTGAGCGACCTCTTCGTTAATACATGCCACGTTTACTGTCGAACTCAAGGAACCGTGACACACCCCTTTTGCGATCCCGGCACAGAGGGAAGGCTTGAACCCGCAGAGGACTGACGCGGCCGCTGGGCTGGCGCAAAAGGCTGGACGAAAGCTTGTCCAAACGCTGACATTTATTTTGAAAGAAGGATAGTGTGAATGTCAAATAATGTCTCTATACGCTCATTCCTTTTTCTATCGGCATCGAAACCGTCATTCGATGAATTTTTGCAAAGTTTTTAGGGCCGGTTCCTTGTTCCTTGTCTGGGACCAATATCTGCTTGGTTATACAGTGTATCAATATAGCTGACCGACATCGGTATGTGATTTGGGAAATATCAACCCTGTTTCTGCGCCTTGCATTAGATGCGCTTGAATGATCAGCTGCGATTCTAATTTGAGTTTCTTTACTATGGCGTTCCACATGATGCTCGACATTAGGTATTTGCAAGTTGTCAGCAAATAGCTAGGAATTTTTGAAGCCCTCCGATTGGATCCTGGGAGCGACAATGACCGACAACTTTACTTGATCAGGTCTAAACTATTAAGGATATGAATGGGGATCTTTTACATGGCATTTCATGTCATGGTACGGAAGGTACTTATGGAAGGGGGTTTCAAGTGGGTCTCGCGCACACCATGTAGGCAGCGAGATTCTAAAGCGAATCAAAAGTGCGGAATATCAGACATGTCCCATAAATTACCTCTTATAACGCGGCAGAAACATGGGGTGCGCGAGACCCACTTGAAACCCCTTCCGTACGCAGTAAGCGACATGCAGCTTTCGCATATAGTAGCGAATCAAGCGATTTGCAAAATACGCGAAGTTTTAAATTTAGTAAGGGTGCTAGTCTGTTCTCACCTTTGGGCAGCGTTTATACGTAGGATGCGGCCAAAAACGCCAAAACTCCTCCAAGAAATAATCAAACCTCTATCCTAAATCCGTAGCGCAATAAAGTAGTCGTATCCATCCTAGCTGAATCGTTTAACAGGGTGCCCACGTATTCGTTGCCATCCACTAGCACCCGGTCCCTAAATTTTCACGTCATCATAATCACAAACCGAATATAAATCACAGCCTATTGCCACAGAGATTCCTCCATACAATAAATCTGTTGGCAAGTCTTCATCAAACTGCATTAAATTGTGTTAAGCTCCAATCAGAAGCATAACAATCGATCACAAACGTTTCAATGGAAGGCTTATCACCATGGGAGAGAGAAGTACAGATAAAGAGTGTCTCCAAGGTAAAGATATACATCTATTATTTAGAGATCTTCCTTCAGTACTCTCGCTAACAGATAACAGGACACATTCAGTAATGAATCTATGCTATGGGATTGGAAAAACCGAAAGTTCATCAGTGCTACGCAATTAATGGCCCAGTCTCTCCGAGCAGCAAACGAAACTCTGTCCACACCGGGGAAGTTCATTCTACATGAAATTCACACCAATTTCATACGAGCTGGTTCCTACGAAGTATCTGTATTGTACAAAGTAGAGCGCATTAGTGACGGGAGAGCGTTTGCCAGTCGCGTGGTCAGAGTCGAGCAGAATAGCAAGTTGTTAATGATATGTCTATTGTCTTTCAGGCTTACTGGCGAAAAGAACGGAAGCAAAATCATGAGACATTCGGACAAGTGGAAGACATGCCCTATCGGGCCTCCTGAGGGAGGGCGAGATGATGTTGAACTCATACGGCCTGAACGAGGCTGCAATATCGAAGGGTACGTTCTGCCAAACGTAGATCTAGCTCCAGGTACGCGTGCATATTTCTGGTTTCTTACACTAGCAGAATTTTTCTGACGTTACGTTTTCATAGCACTGGCCACGGCTCAGCAACAAACTGCAATGACTACGCTATCTTCACCGAGCCGAGGGGGTCGTATATCTCCAAATTGGATGAAGATCAGAGGACCGGTGTGTGCTTCTTCTGACGATCGTTTGGTCCACCTGATGGGTCTTCTGTACGTTTCAGATGTGTTTGTTCTGGATGCAGCGATGCGTTTGAGCAATATGGACTTGGGATTCGCAAAAGTTCCCGGCGCTGACCTGAAGCCTGACATTAATGTCATGTTAACCCTCAATTCTTCGGTACATATTCATGAGCCACATGGATGGCGCTGCGACCAGTGGTTCTATGTTGAGAATGAATGCCCCGTTTCGACGGAAGATGGGAGGTTTCTAACAAATTCGAGTATTTTCACACAAGACGGAAAACTACTCGCTTCCGTGAGACAGGAAGTAAGAGAAGACTCCCCCTGTTCCTTTCACTCTAGAAGGAAAAGCGATCGTACTAAAGCTGGAATAGGGCTTCTCGATTCTTATGCAGGGTCTTGACAAAGCAAAGGCCTCGATTTAGAGCAGGATTTCTCATCTCTTTAAGCCCCGAGGTCTGTTACGGTGCTGGGCAGGTACCTAGCCAGCTTATTACCTGACAAGGATGAGTCACGAGTTGCGTCACATGACCAGATTTCCTGTATATAAACTCCCTCTCCCCCCTCTCTCCTTCTCTCTTTAGCTTTAGTTCCTCGTAGATAGGCATTTTACTTCTTTCAGGGCTTCAACCTATTTGCTTAGTGTCTCCCCTGAATCCCAAGTATCCGGGCCTTCACATCAACTAAAGCTCTACCTCTCCTCACTTCCTACGAAGGAAGCCCAAGAACCAGAACCAAGAACCAGAACAAGAACCAAGACCCCCACCGACCGCCAACTATAGCATCCAGAAGAGAACCCGCAACTGTCGCCGGACCCTCGAGCTCGAACAATAGTGAGACCATTGTTCCGGAAACACAAGGACTCGCCAATGCTTTGGCGGAGGTTGCCCGGCTAAGAGCTATGATCGAGGCCCAGAACACACCAGAAACCAGGACTCAGTCCCCAGACCAGAACCGACTCGCCGACATCCTTGAGGCGCTCTCCCAGCGACTCACCAGGGATGAAACCCCAGTTCACTCTAAGTCAGCTAAGATTCCAGACCCTCCGTTGCTTACGGATGGAACCGAACCAACCTTTGAAAGCTGGAAGCTCCAGAAGAAAGGGAAACTGTGTGTCAACTCGGACTACTTCCCCTCAAGCGATGCCCTGATGGCATATGTTTTCAGCCGTACTGGTGGAGATGCTCAGAAGCATTTACTCCCGCGATACGCCGACGACTCTCGGGAAACCTTCCTGTCTGAACAAGAGATGTTTGAGCACTTGTCATCCAGCTATGAGGATCCTTTCAAGTCGGCGAATGCCCGGCTTGAGTACAGAGGCTTAATGATGAAAGTATCGGAAACCTTTGCTGAGTTTTACACTCGCTTCCTTCACCTCTCCAGCCAGGCCCAGATCCCTCAGGAAGACCTCTTGCCAGACCTCTTCGATAAACTGACTATTGATTTGCAACGTGCTGCCCTTCCGGTTTTCACAACTATCAAGACTCACCAAGGACTCTCTAAGCAATGCCTGGCCCTCGATCAAGGCTCGATCAGACCGCATCCGGAACCGCAACCCTCTGCCAGGAACCGGGAACCCACCGGTGACTCCCCGTCCCGCTAGTACTTCCAATTCCAATACTAGTGCTAATTCTCCTGCCGTACGAACTCCCCGCGCTGGAACGCCGGCGACTCCCCGGCCAGTGTACAGTGACGCCAAGATCCAGGCACTGAGCGACCAAGGAAAGTGCTTCAACTGCCAGCAACCTGGACACTTCTCAAGGGAATGTCCAAAGACGAAAGAGAACACGGTCCAAGAGGTTGACACGGAAATAGAAAAGAACTCGGGAAAAGAGGAACACTAGAGAAAGTCTCTCTAGGGTCGCCGGAGATTGACCTGACGGAGGTCGATCTGAGCCGGCTAATGGGTGGAAAGAGATTCACTACTCCTTGTATCTTATCTCGCAATGGACATGGAGTTAAGACCACCGCTTTAGCTGACACTGGTGCCAACGCCTTAACACCCAATGTGCCCAGAAGCTCTCTGAGTTTTTAAACACCCCTCTTGAAACACTGAAAGAGCCAGTCCCTCTCCGAGGGTTCGACGGTCACGCCGGAACCCCTATCACTAAGATCTTGCGTTGCAACCTGAATATTAATCAAAGACGGCAATATAACCATCCTTTCCTCGTCACTGACTTGGGGAGCCACGACGTCATTTTAGGACGTATCTGGCTGGCATACCTTGATCTCTGGCTTGATGTGCGGAATCGACAACTTCTCTGGCAAGCCTCCCTGCCACCAACTCCGTCTTTTGTCAAAATAATCACTCGAACCATGGATAGCCTTCGGCGAACTGCCAGGCTAGAACCGGAACACCAGGGAGACCTGGTACGGAGGGATATCGCCTTCCAGCGGGACCTCCGTCTCGATGGCAAAAGAATACAGATCCTACGCCGACCTCAATCCGGTGAACCACGGTGGATATTGTCACGGTACAAGATAAAAGTCCTGATTATAACTTTGATCCCAGACCAAAGTTCCCCCTGTCACCTCCAAGGTCTTTATCAATGCTTCGCCCGTTGAAATAGATTGTACGCCGCTTAAATGGTGGTCGCGTATTGAGCAGCGTAAGCAGTATCCACGGCTCAGCCGAATGGCTATCGACATACTCTCTATCCCATCTGAATCAGCAGAGCCAGAAAGGAGCTTTTCAGGAGCTCGGCGTACAGCCTCATGGGGTAGGCTGCGAATTACATGTCAGAATCTTCAGAAGGTGGAACGTATAGGCAACTGGCTGCGTGAAGGGCTGATTATTCCATCTAGCGAGGGGGGATTGGGTCTAGTATGTGATCCAGGACCTGAGGAGGATGATATGGATATAGATCCAGCGCTTCAAGATAAATCAGAGTTTGGATCTATGATATAACGTCAGTTGATACGATATCACTTCTCTATTGCTTTGGCCGTGTCACATGACGTCTTATATGAGTACTCGTGATTATATGAGTGTAGTACTCAGGATGCTTGCTTATATGAGTGCAGTACTCATGAGCCTAATACTCACGTAGGACTCATATACGCATGCATGCTTTTGCATGTCGTCCAAGTCCTTCATCGCGGATCTGGATCGTCACGGAACCGTCGCATATTTCTGCCACCAACCCATGGTTCTTGCTGCGCTGCACGAGGCTACAAATACTATATATCCTGCTATATATGGGTGAGAGTTGGAGCTTTCGCACGTCATACTGAGGTGATTGGACTCTCCAAATGCAGTGAACTATTCAAGTCATCTACGTTCAGACAACCTAGGCGTAAGTGGAGAAGGAAGGGCGAATCTGGTGGCAGTATTTTAATTTTTATTTTTAGACTTTTGGTTACGGGAGGCAAGAGGTCCTGTGTGGTTTCAGGCTTTTCATCTGAAGGCAGACTTCCAATTGAAAATGAAGAATGGGTTAGTTGTCCCTCCTTCTATAACCCCGTTTTTCGATTCTCCTTCCTTATGGGACTGACTGATATCATCTCGTGCAGGACACTGGGAACGGCTCGTATATTCGAGCAGCTATCGACATGAATTGAGAAAATTCCAGTTTCCGTCGGCACGTTACTTTGCTTGAGCTGCTATCTTTTTCTTCATGATCCTCTCACCTGTTCCGAAAAGTTGTAGTTGAACCTGGTTACGTTAATTCAACAGAAGCAAAAATAGAACTGAAGCTGGAATTAAATCTTCTGCATTGAACAGCACTGAAGATGTGAACAATCATATTCACAGCATATGTTCTGAATTGGAATGAAAAGAGAGTCCGAGTGCAGTTTGGGACGAACCAGCCCGTTCATTCTACCTTGCTATCCTCGATACGATGCCAACAGTGCATTGGTTTAGCAGAGAGAGCGAAACAACAGCATACCAGGAGTACATCAAAGATCTCAACCGGACTTTTGAAGGGATGAGCTCAAGGTCCAACCAAGATGTCTAGAGATTATAAGATACTACAGCATATTGAGCGTTCGACAAGCATAGTCGTGTGTGTCTTACAGTTATTCTTTTGGGCATTGCAGATCTGGACTATCTTCCAATGCCACGAGAGCTATTATTGACGCTTAGGAATAAAATTTGAAGGAGCTCAAGTATCGGTGCTCCATGGGTGAATATCCCCTGTATCTTGAAATATGAAGGTCGGCAGAATAGTAGGAGCTCGTTGGAGGCTCTTCATTGTCTTTTCGAACGGCGTGATTTACTCGTCTGATGCCAGCAATACCAGTAATTCAACCTCTATATAGTACCCACGTCAATCCTTCCCTGAGAAGGATTTTTGTGCGATTATTGGAGCCTTTGACGATACAAAAGAACATAAACTATTGCTAAACTATTGTGATTGGAAATATTCGAGAGCATGGCAACGATCAGAATAAGGATAGAAAAACCTTAAACCAGCTCTTATCAGCAAAGACCGCTACTTTAAACGGACACTGAATCATGGCTCCCAACTCGTACTAATTATCGCGATATAGCATAAGAATCCAATCTGTTTCTAAACCTCAATTTCTTCTGGCTGTTGTCGTCCGAGTGGTTGTGGTTCTTCATGTCGTGGTTGTCCTAGAAGTGGCAGTACGAGTTGTTCGGGTGCTACTTGTGGTTCGCGAGGAACTGCTTCTTGTGGAAGTAACGACCGAGGATTGTACAGGCGTCGGTGATGCTGAGACAGAGAGGGTTGACAAGGTGGTTGAAGACTGAGTTGTCGTGGTACTTGTGGTTCTGGGACCATTTGCATGGTAATCCTTGAGGGCGGCAATTCTAGCAGATGCATCGGGATATGCATCGAGATTTTGAAAGTAAGGAAGTAGGATATATTTGATCTGGTTGAGGTCGGTGGCGGTGTATGCTTTTGCGGAGAAGAGAGCTGACATTGGGTCGCCAAAATCCACCGACTCCGGATAACCCCATGCTGAGAGCTCAATCTTACTGACATTGAATGCCGCCATCATGTCATGGTCTTCATGAACAATATTATGACAATGAAACATGTATAACCCGGACCAAGGTGCAAAGTCGGCTAGAATTTCGACTTCTCCTGTGTTTGGTTAAGGAATTGCTATTTAAAACACGGAGTAGGGGGATTACCTTGACGTCCTAGATAGATGACATCCTTGAGTGCCGCCAAATCATAACGTCCCACCCCCCCCTTCCGCCCACCTCGCTTAATTCCAACACTTCTTATTCAAGACTTAATAACTTTATTTTGCGTCAACTTTAATATAAGATATTGTAGATTCTGATTCTTTTTTTGATTTTGATTTGATAGATTTAATTTGGCGCTTTTTAGTTGCAATTTGAGCCTTTTTGATAGCACGAATTGTTGCAAATTTGAAATTTGAACTGGTTTGAACCTTTCTCTTTTTCTTCGACCTCAAATGTTTTAACTTCTCTTTCAGCTTTTTGATCTTGATATTTGCCTTCTCTAATTCGTATTTCTTCTTATCAATCCCTTTTATTACCTTTTTAAAAAGTAGACGCTATATCGAAACTTGATCATATGACTCGCTTGCTAAAGAACGAATTTATAAATATAGATCTTTTTATACCTTTGGAGTTTGCAACTTAATTAAAGTATTAAAAACCTTTAGAGGTTGTATTGGCGTTTCTTGAAGCTTTGAAAGCATTAGATTCGTTGATTTATTATTATTTTTTAATAGCAAAGGGCTTATCAGTGGCTTAGCGATAGATATCGGCTATAAGCTTGTAGTTTTTTAACTTGATTTGATATTAGAAGGCATAACATTTTTTTGATGTGCTTTATAATAAGAAATAAGAAAGTTACGCTTGCCAATTGGAGTAAAATCGATCAAAGAATTCAATTTTTGCAATTCTTTTTGGTAAGCACGCTTAAGCGAAAAGAAAATTATCAAATCAAAAGATTGCAAAATATGTGATGTATGTGAAGGTAAGAATAAGAGGTAAATATTATGCTTAAGGCATTTCTAAAGGAAATCTGTAGTTTCGTAGCTCTTATAGCCGTTTAGAATAAAGAATCTTGCTGAATAATTACGTAATTCCGTTTAAAAGATAAACACCTTTTCTAATTACTTTACAATTATAGCATTGATAATCCACTTATTTTTAGTAGCTATGAAATGCTAATCGTTGAATATATTTAACTAAGCTGGAAACTATTATTGTTAAATCGATTTCCTCTTATAAATTACAAGAGGTAATATGAAAGCTTTAATTGCAAAGATATATTCAATAATTGACGTCCAAGCACATGAACCTGGCTGTTTTCTTTAAATCTTACGCTTTTTAGCGTAGCTTATGATTAGACTATTAAGATCGTAATCTTCCATAACGCTTGTCTCATTTATATTTCATCATTGGTTAGCTGGAATAGCTTTAATTGCTAGAATGTTTAATTTTTAGAATCAAAGCCAAATAACTTCAAAACAAACGTTATTAACACGTACAGAATCGACGTATATTTGCCTCTTAATCTTAAGAATAAGATTCCAAGCCAAAAATCGCGTCATCTAATGTTTTCCGAAAAGTAAGTGATCCCTTTGAAAAGCTAAAAGCCTCTTTTTAAAAACCCGAATCTATGCGTATATAACTTCACAATCAAGAGCCTCCTGATTCAAAATCCAATTGGTCAATCGATCTTCAACTACTATAAGTAGCTTTTGCAAGTGATTAGCAGCTTCTTTACATATCTAAGTTATTGCATTGCAATCACATAAAATAAACTTCGAAATACCCTATTTTAAGCATGCCTTTCGCAAAAACTTACCATTTGCTATGGAGGGGCAAATCCCAAGCAATCACACAACAAGAGAGGGAGCACTTAAAGCATAAGGATAAACTTGATATAAAAGAACGGTTTGATTAAATCAAAAGATAAGATAAATCTGAGTAGCGGGATTTGTTATTTTGAAGATGAAAAAAAGAATGTATTAGATAGAAATTATTGTTAATTATAAGATAAGTGATATTGAAAAAAATAGAAAGAAAGTTAGCTCTTATACCAAAGCAAGCTTAGCAAAGCTACATCTAATAACGTAACATCTAATTACTAAAATCAAATAGCTTTGTTACATGCGCCCTCCTCTTCAAATAATCAATTTGTCCTTAAGTTACAAAATCGCAAATTGTAACGACAAAATCAAATAACTAAGTTACAGCGCAGTTATAAAGGATGCAGCTATATCAGATGATAATCGACAAATTAAAATAATCTCACTTTTGAAAGCAAACATTTACTTGCTTAGCGTCCCCGTTATTAGCAATTATATATATAAGTAGCTTTTCTTTTTGCAACTTGCAACTTCAACTTTCTAATTATACCTCTTTTTTTTCTTCTTTTTAACCTCTAACAATGCAACTCTTTTGCACTCTTTGACGCTTCTTTTATCAATCTTAAGGCTTTCCTTTTATAGTGACGCGTCGTTTGAAATCTCGCACCATCGATTTTGTAATCTTAACCTTTTGCAAGGCAAAGTAAGGCTAATCATTTACCTTGCTTTGATCTAAGCTAACTAAGTTTAGTAAACATAAGGTTAAGGCCTCCCTTCCTATTGATAACTCTTTTAAAGTTTCATTACTTCATCTTCTTTTTCTTTAACGACTTCGCTATCGTTACCAATTCTTTCGATCGCAAGACTTGCGATCTACTTAGCTTCCCTTTTAAGGTTTCAAAGCTTCCATCTAATTAAGTTCTTCTCCTCTCTTTGCGCTTTTCTCATAATTATAAAGCATTTCCATAGCAATTAACTTAATGTAACAACTACCTTTTGCAAATCAAAATCTCTTCGCCATAGCTTGAATTATTGCTTTCTTATTAAGTCTTTTTTCTTTTCCATTTATTGCAACTTTTTGATATTATTATCCAAAACTAAACTTTGCGTAATAATAAGATAAGATTAAGCCGCCTTTTTATTTTCAAATCAATTTATAGCATTGTAATTTTAGCTTACTTTAAAATAAAGTTCTTTAATTATTTTGACGCGCCTTGATTACGCTTTTGCTTTTTTATAAATTCTTATTGTTATTACTTTATTATTCCACAACTTTTAAAGTTAAGCTATTTTCTTTTTTAAATTAGTTATCTTTCTTTTACTTTTTTTTCTTCACTTCTTTTTCTTTTTATTGCAAAGTTTTATTAATATCATATCAAATTCATTTACCTTTTGCTTTTTAAAAAAATTGATACTTTGCTTTGGTATTTAGAAAAAGGCTTTAAGTAACGCGCAACCTTTTACAATGCTTCATGCAACCTTCACCTTTTAAATTTGAAACGTGTTATTACGTACGATACTAATCCTTCCTTGAGAATAGAACCTTGTAAGATGTAAGGTTATTCAAGCTTTAAGCAAGCGTAAATAGGAATTCAACGTTTTACGCTTTAGTATTTATAGCCCTAATAAAATTCAAATTGATCTTCTCTTGCGCTAATAGTAGGCAAGCTTCTTTCTTATCCTAATCACGAATATTTCGCGAATTTCTTTAACATTCTTCCTTTTTTCTTTACCTTACAATAATCTCTTACCTTAATAAACACATGCGCATGCATAAACATACACTTGTATAAGGTTAGCAACAATGAAGTAAGGTTTTAAAAATGTTAAGCAACTAATAATTTCGTAATAGTTTTGAAAAAAGCAAAAGTTAATAAACTAATCTTTAGCAATAAAGATTACTAAAGCTCCTATTTGCTAACACATAATTTTCTTTAACTTTATTATTGTTATTAAGTTATAAGACTTATTAAAGTTAACAAAATTTGCAAATTATACTTAAGGTTCAAGATTAGCAATACGCTTAAAAAAGATAAGGGTTCTTTTTAAGTTAAGTTACTTGTTATATAACCTCCAAGTTGCTTAGCCCAACTTCGATCTGATATAAAAGCAAGTTTAACTTTCTTATCTTTAAAGCATTTAATATATTAAGGCTTATCATATGAAGTTTGATCTTGATTTAGTGATGATTTTGGAAATATCTGATAGCTTTAAAAAATGTATAAGCTTATCATCAATTTCATTATCTTAAGAACTTCTTGGAGCTATTTAACTTCAGTTGTTTGGTGTTAGCTTTGGCTTTAGACCGATACGCAAGCTCGCAAATTTAAACGCTATTATATTATACCTTTGCTTTTTGATTATATCTCTTGCTAGCACTTAAGTTACGATATATTTATGCTTTTTTCACCCGCTCGCTTTCACGCTTAAAAGGTTAATGGTAATGTAAGTTAAGCTCAAACTTAGCAAGTGTAATCGGGAAGAATAGTGCAGCCTTTTCAGAATGGATGTAAAACTTCTTTCCTAAAAAGGTTCAATTAGAGGTTATCGGCCGATAGCATGTTCAAACTTCCAACAAAAGCATGAGCACGTTTTGCTTTAGTAAAGGATAAAATTGAGGAACTTTTGCTTATAATAAGACTTAAGCTAATTAGTATTAATTTTTTTGAAAGCTATAATGAAAGTTTTATTTGATAAGCAATTATTAAGAAAATAAACATAAAAGTAATTTTAAGTTTAAAGCAATATAAAAGCGCCTTAATTTTATTGTTAACTTTTAAAAAAAAGTCAATTTCATGAGACTAATAAAATCGCTTACTCTATCATTTTCCACCTGCAAATTCCCTTTATCACTTTACTCCTTACTATAAATCAAAGATCTTTATTTATTAGGTCAAGCATTGCTATAAGAGATGCTATAAGTATTAGCAGCAAAATAATTCTAAAGGAATAAATATTTTAAACATTAGATATCGCTCTTAAAGGGATTTCATTGCTAAAGGATTTAATTGCTCATTCCAGGAAAGCAGCGCTTAAACAAGACTTGCTTTTATAGCAAATTTAGCATATAAAGGAGGGACCTTTTATTACTCACTTCCAAAGTATGTTGCTTAAAGCTATTGCGTTCGTTATAAAATGTGCAAATCAAACCTTAACTACCTTTCCTTAACGAAATAATTAATAATTTCCTCCTTGAAAGGTATTACAATAACGAAAAGTCTTACAATCTTCACTATACATTTAAAGGAGTTATTAATGTTAGCATAAGTAACAATTGAGTATAAAAATCGTTAAGCTTCGCTTCGTTTTTATGCTTAGCCAGCTGCCTTATGAAGCTAGTTTTTTTCTTTAAATTATCAAAAAGATTTTAACTCTTTATTCCAGCGTTTACTTGTCGAAATACAGCATCTTAAACAATCGCTTTAATAAGTAATTTATTAATCAAAAAGCTACTCCTTAATGCACCTTATACTAGCTTTGCTTTTTACTTCTAATTCCAAGCTCAACATTCGCAATATAATATTGAAGAGGTTTTTGAAGCCGCTAAAAAATCTGTAGCAAAGCGTTTTTATAATAGCAATAAGGTATATGTTAAAAGAATTGTTATTACTAAATAAAGGGTCTCAATGCTTTGCTATTATCATTTAGCAATGCTTTATTAACGCTTCGTTAGCATTAATTTCCGCCCTCCTCTCCAAATAAGTAATGCGTCCTCACATCTACTTATTTAAATCATTTACAAATGCCTTATATTGACTTCTTTATTCAAGTGTTAAAACAAATACTTTAATCACTATTCCATTTAACCTTATATGTTATTTAATGATATGTTTAAGGTTTTCCAAATCTATAAGATCAATTGGTAAGGTATCTTCCCTGCCTAAAGCGGCGCTTGTATTACTAAAATGCCATTCTAAAACTTTGTTTTTAATATTATAAATAAAGTGTTATCGCTTATGAAAAAGTTTAAGTTGATTTCTAGCATATATCCCCTTAAGTTAAAAGCCATCATTCCCTAATTCCTTTAAGATATAATAACCTTTATTATTAACTTTAGCAATTTCATATAATTCAAGTTATCAAAAGTTCAATATCCTATCAAAGCTTTTATCGACTTCTTTTAAAGCATCGTGCCTTAAAACTAAATCTTTGACTCTTAAAAGCCGATGTCAAATGTTATAATTCAAGTCAAAAACTTCCTTTCCTTTCTATTTTCAACGTGTCTTTTGAAAATAAACTTTATCCAAATGATTTTACCTAAGTTGAAACTAGGTAGCTCGAAGCTAAATAAGTTTGCTGCGATTTTCGATTTCTTTAGTAAACAAGCTCCTCCAAATAAGGTAACAAATTTCCATAAGAAAAATAAGCTCTTTCCCATAAATCAAGTAAAAGGGCATATAACTTGTAAAAGCGTTTGTTGTAATTTGATTAGCAAATAATATCGCTAAGAAATTTATTATCCATTTTCCCTTTATTTTTGAAAGTGCGTTTTTAATTAATCCGTAACCTTTCTCAATTATTCCATTAGCCTTAAAGTTATAAGCTAAAACTTATATCTTTTAAATTTCCATTTTATTAAGTAGCTAAATAACTTCTTTTATATTCTCACCCCTTTTGTTAATAATAAGCTTCTAAAAGAGTTTATAGCGACATATAATATCTTGCTAAATAAATTTAGCAACTTAATTTGCTATTTTTAAAAAAAGTGCTTTAGCTTCAACCTATTCACTTATATCATTTCAAGCTATTACCAAATACTTTTTCCCATTTTAAGTAAGCATGTAAGTGATATCAATAGCTTACTTCTTTATTAAGCCATTCGAAGTAATGAGGAAAAAAAGCTCTTCTTATTTCCTAGCATCTTAATGTTAGCATTTAGTACAAGTCTTGACGTATTTGGCAGCATTCTTATAATACCTTTTCTAATAATACCTTGCTAAAACCTAGTGGTATATGCTTTCTTACCCTTTATAACCCAAATCGTCATAACAACCTTTAAGAATTCAACTTTTATCTTTATCAATATCAATAATAAGCTTCGTAAGCAAACCTCTTGCGAGTAATCTTTAAACTTTCCCATTGTAAACACCGTAATTCAAAGCCTCTTATTTGAATTTCCAAAAGTCCCTCTTATCCATTCCCTTTGAAGTTTTTATCGTTATGACATATTTGGCAATTCTTAAAAAATCTTTATTATAATCCTTAAAGAATACTAGCAAAGTTCGAAAGTTTCCTTTGTTGCTTTCCATATTTAAGCTCGATATTAAAATCTCTTCATCCTTTTAAAGTCTTTAAACTCGCTTTTTCATTTCCTTAAGGATACCACTTTGTTTTTTTAACTTAAGGTTTATAAAGGCTTCATTTTCTTCTTCTTTGATAACTTTGATAAGGCAAAATTCATATGCTCCAAGCTTAGCAAAAATCCAATCCTTATTGTTATTCTTTTCAGCGATGTTTGATTTTATATCTTCGGGATATTTAAGCCTTCTAAAAAGAAAGTCGATGGCAATATGCGTAGCGCCCTTAATATGCCGAACCTTAAAGTCGAAAAGCTTAGTTTAAGTAAGCTAACATATAAGCATAGCGTTAAGATAGTTATAAGCAATTCCGTTCAATTAAGCTACCAGCATATTAGCATTCGTTTCCATAACAAAATGCATTCCAATAAGCCAAATCTTCAATTTCTTCAAAATATATAACATTTCTTTGCACTCCCGCTTAATAGCATTATAATTGCATTTCATCTTACTCTAAAAACCACTCTTATAACAAGCAAAATATAACTTCCCATTATCTTTGTCTTTTTAAGCTAAAAAGCCTCTTCAACTATTACTATTAGAATCCACTAAAACCACTATTTCTCCAGCATCTTCATTATAATCGATCTTACAAAGAATTGGAGCAAAGCACAAAATGTTTTAAAGTTATTTTTTGGCTTTCCCTTAAACACTTGAATCCTAATAAAACTTGATTCCTTTTTAGGTAAGCAAGTAAAGGGGCTTTGCAATTAGCTAAAAGTCTTTAATCCAAATGCAAAAGTAAATAATTAGTTTAAAAAATCCCTTCACTTTTTTAACGTTGCTTGGTTTAATTTAATTTTGCACTTTAAGTAAGTAAGTAACTAAGGGTTCTCGTTTAACAAAGTTTGTAGCGTAATTAACAATATTTATTTTATTTTAGCAAAATTAAGACTTAATTTTAATAATAGCTTCAAAGCACTTTAGTCATTCAAAAGTCTTATCAAAGTTAAAAATATGCTCTAAAACAAACTGCCGAATCTTAAGGTAAGCTTCTTATTATTTGTAATCTATAAATAATTCTTTTATGCTAATATTATTAAGAAAAGGCATTGCAATGTTAAAGATAATGTCTTTTAAGATCTTAGTAATTGTCTATATAAATTAAGCCACCAAATTAGTACATCCCTAAAAAAGTGTAATATTCCTAACTAAGCCGATATTAAGAACTTAAAAGGTAATTATATCCTAGCTAACTTGGTATAAGATTTGTTAATCATATTCGAAATAAAAGTTCACTAAGCTTATAATATGACATCCAACAAATTCTTCAAAAAACTCATCCACAAAAGAAGGTAAATTAACATCTCTTTAAGTTATTACATTAAGCATTGTTGCCGAATTAATAAGTCAATATTTGCCTGGCTTTTTCTTTTTAACTAAAAATTAAGCATTCCGATATAATCTTTTTGAAAGTTCTAAAACTCCTTTGTCAAGGCGATCTTATACCATTTTTATAACTTCCGAAACTAATGCTTAAAGTAGCGGGAAATTTAATGCTTGCCATATTTTATATAGAATTGTCTTTAAGATCATTAAAAAAGAGACATCTTTATAAAATCGTTCACACTTAAGCCACTTAAAAGAAATAACACCTTCTCGATTAAGCATCATCTTGTTGAATAACACTTTTTTTTTCAAGAGAAGCATATCTCCCATATCGAGATTAGCGAATTTTTTTGAAGTAAGTCGGGTCTTACGAGGAATTGCCAAAAATCGAAGTAAAAGTAAGTATTAGTATTTTCCGACTTGCTGTTACGGGATATCTTGAGCTTTTAAACGTTTATACCAATTGTCCCTTCCTTTTAAAGGGTCACTAATCTTGTCAGCTTTATTTGTTGGTTGCATTTTCTTAGCCTTTGACTTATATATTATTTACACTTGACAAGTTTGCTTATTAAGTTTAAAAGAGTTATTAAGTTTTAAATTCTTGTAATTTATAATGAAATCGAAAGTTAACTCTGAATTCGTTATTTGGCTATTTTCAAGTAAGGCTTTTGAATTTTCGAAATTAGTCGTCCAAATGCAAAACTTTTATTATATGTAAGATTAATACAAGTATTCTTTTATCGAAATTTTCGTTCTCAATTCAACAAAATCGTCTTCGCTCTCTTCTTTAAAACGCTTGACCTTAAGCGAGAAGATGTAGTTATCAAAGCATTTAACTATATCGATAACATAATTTTAAATATTATTAGTTATTTGTTTTTTAATAACTTGTTTTCCCCTTCTAAGGTATAACCATTACTTTAACTTTTGTTATGCTAAATTTAGCCAATTCCATTCTCACTTTTTATTGCAAAGATATCTTTTGCTTTATGAGTAGCAAAATTAATTTAAATTACAAGATTTCAAACCAATCGATGATTCCAAAATTAAGCTAGAATCGGTCCACCTTCTTTATCTGAAAGGTATCAAAAAAAGAGTCTTACTTTCCGAAAAAATGAAAAGTCTAAAATTATCTTGATACCTAAAATATCTATGATATAAAATTAAGTGCAAACAACTAAGTCTCCAACTATAACAGCAACATTATCCGCATAACCAATAAAGCAAGATTTTATTTTAATAATAATTTTCAAAGCCATACTTTAACTTTTAATAATCGATAAACCTAACCGGATTGCCGTTTCCAATGTAATATAACTAACTTCGGCTTTACTATCAAAAGTAATTCTCACATTGCTGATTTTAATGTTTCCAGGAATTGTAACTATTATTTTTGGTATTAATAAGTGGAAAGTTACCGGTTGGTCTCCTTTCATATCTAGCAAGCATACTTCGGCACCTTCAAATAAAGGAATTAACAAGTTGCTTTTGATAAGCACATCTCTCTATAACTAAGTAAGCCTTAAGTAATAGCACTTGATTATAGCGATAAAAATCATTAAGAAAAGTCCAATGATAAATACAATTCCAAATGCTAGCTAAAGCTAAGAACCTTTTATAAGTTTATCATAAGTTATTAAGATTTTTATTTGCTACAACTTTTAGCGAATATAAAGCTTTAAAGCGAGGTCTGGCTTAAAGATGCTGTAATAAGTATTTATCCGTTTAACCCAAATGTAGTACTTTTTGCTTTACTTTAAAGGGGTATTCTTTTTGTAACGCCATTTAGATTTTTTTTTATTTGAAGTAAAAGTAAGTTTATTATTTGAGGAATAATCCCTTTGTGCGGCATTCTTAGATTCATAATTATTGATACTTGAAGGAACTAAAATAATCGGTAAAGGCCGTTCTAAAATAAAAACGTTTTTATCATCAAAAAAACTTATGCAAAGTAACTTCATTGTAGCATTTTTTAATTATCTTTGCATCTTTTGATTAATACTCTAAGTTCGGGAAGTAGTTGACCTTAACTTGTTCAATAGCATATAGTATTCCTTTAAAATGAGGTTTCCCGGGAGTTTTATTTGTGCTAGTAATTTATTGATTATTGCGTTTAACTTGTAATTTCCTTTATTTAAAACTTCTTGCATTTTAAAACTTTGTGAAGGAATCTTTTAAATAAAAATCGGTAACTTTAAAAATAAGCTTATCGTGCTTACTGAATTTGAGGGCTTTGATATTAAGGGTTTTTTTGCTTTAAGGAGCGAAATAGTAGTTGTTGACTTTTTAGTGATCCTTTTCGTGCTTCGAGTAAGGATTTTTGAAGGGGCCCTTTTAGTAGGTCCGGGAGCGTTGATTTCTATTGGCTTAATCTTTTTCTCAGATACCCCTTCAAATCGAACAAAGCTTTTGATTTCTTCTCAAACTTTTGGCTTTTTGTAAGAAGCCTAAGCCTTGATTCGCTCTTGCAAGCTATTAAATGCCTTATAAAATTCGGCCCGTGTTGGTATTTTCCGTGCTCTTATCTCCATAAACTCTACAAATATAGCCTCTAAGTTACTATTATTTTTAATAATAAGGTTTTGAATTTTAGCGATGCTTTCCTCGCTATAATCCTTTTGTTTAAGAATATTTAAATCGCTTTCAAGCTTCTAAAAAGCTTTAATACTCCTTATATTACTTCCCAAGTTTGAAGCGTACAAGCTTTTCTAAATTAAAGTAGCTTCCTTTAATTGCTTTAGCATTTTTTATATTGCTTTTGCTTATCTTTTAGAATTTATATTATTGATAGTGTTGAGTACTTGTTAAATAACATAATTTTGGTAACTTTTGCCATCATTTGGAAATGACATAAGATAAGCCTTCTCGCCTTTCTTAAATAATTTGATGCAAATATAATTGTGCTCATCAAATTCGTAAATAATACCAAAGCCAACAAACTTCTTATAATTGTAATACTAATTTATATAATCATATCACGCTTGCTGTTTTATGCTAAGTTTTTGCTTATTATTGCACCATTTACACCCTCTTGTAGCTAATTCCTTAAAGCGCTTATACTTGTTGTAAGACGTTTGCTTGTATTGTATAATTGCTATATCTTAAATGATTTCATAAAGCTTCAAGCTATTAATCTCAATTATAAAATCCACATTCTGAGTTCTTTCGGCTATAGCATGTAAAATACGTAAAGAGTCAAGTCCTTAAGTAATAATTTCCAGTTCGTTTTTAATAGCATTTTAAACCCCATCAACAAAACGCTATAAGGTAAGCATCATCTTTTAACCCGAGGCTTAAGCTATAAAAAGCTCTCGCTACGGCCTCTCTTGTCGAAAAGTTTCATTAATAACTTTTCCCAAGGAATTGTCTTTATAATTGATAAAGTCGGCTTGGTAACTAAGCTCTTCAAGTAATAAAATTCTAATAATTGTAAAGCTACTAAATATGTTTTAGTAAACTTCACTTTTGGGATATCCTCTTGATGTAGCCATTCTTTATTTTTTTAGAAGTTTATTAAAATTTCTTTTATTATTAACGTAAATCTTTATACTATCGAAAACCTTACTAAAAGGCATAATATCGTCTTAATCAAATTTCTTCTCAAGCTTTTAAGTCGCTACAATAGCTTTCTTTTGCAAGTGTTTTAGAAGTGCAATAATAAACTTCAGCGTTATCATCTTTTTCGTGAGATTTCCTTTTTGCTTGCAATTATACGCTACTTCTTAAAATAACCTTAAAAAATGTTGAAGTTATGCTTAAATATAAATGCCGGTTTAGTTTTGAACTTCCCTAAAGTTTTAAATAATCAAATTAAGGTAAGTTACTATATAAAAACAATAATAAAAATTCTGGCCTTGATATTCTTTGCAAGCTGCTAAACAAAAATCCGAGTAAGACAACTACCGGTAGTGATTAACTTGTTCCAAGTTCCACGCTACTAAAAGGAGTGAGTAATCTAAAACTTATTGCTTTTTCTTTTGATCTTTAGTGATATTATGCGTTACAAACATCTTGTTGATTGTTTTAAAAAATGCTATAATTTTAACTTTGTCAAACGTAAGAGCTTTAGCGATTCTAAAGGCAAGTATAAGTTAACTTAGGTGTACTTGAAGCTTGTGAATATCGAAAGTGTTAATATAATATAATCTCTTAAAAGATTCAACTTCTTTAAAATCATTATCTAAAGTTAAAGAAATAACCTTTTCTTTGCTTTTTCCAAAGCCTTCTTTAGCGTTATTAATAAAGCGAGACTTGATTTTAAAGCTAGATTGCTTAGAAAAGTTGCTGTTTCCTTTTAAAAGGAAAGAAGCTTCAAAAACTTTAAAAACTCCAGCCTGAAAGCTAAGCATTCCGCCAGGGAATATGCCAGCTGTAAGAGCTTAATAGCTTCCCTCTTTAAGAGATCTACTTTTAGTGTCTCGCGTTGCCATTTCGTAAAAAGATTTAGTGATCTTAAAATGTAGAGATTCAGCAAAAGTTAGTAATCAAAATATAGAAAATTGATTAAAAATATTATGCATATGCAAACAAAGGAAAAACAATAATAAAAAAAAATATTCTTTAAATTCCCAAATACCTTCAACGCTAGAGGCTTCCGATAACGCTATAACTGTTGGAAATGCTCAGGCCTTTGATACCCGAACTCCCTTCCTCAAATACTTCGCTTATAAAACTGATAAGCTAAAAATAAACATTAAACGAGACTATTAACATAAAAAGTTAGTTCAAATTACTAAGCAATGAAAATCAAATAGTGTAACATAAACGAAATATTAAGATAAGTATTAAAAAGATATAAGTATAGCGAATTCGTTAAAAAAAAGAAAATATACAAAACGCGCAAGATAGATACTTTTATATTAAAAGCATTCGCTTTCTTTTAGCTTTATTTCTAAAGGCTTACTTATCCCGATAGCTAGCGTTTAATTGCTTTGTGCTTGTGAGGTTTGTTAGCTAGCCGAGGATATTATTAAGAAGCTTAAAATCGAAAGGAAAAAGATGCGTTTTAATAGTATAAAGCGCTAAGTTGGAATCGTTAGAAGCGAAGGCTCAAACTTCCCAATACCTCGGAAGTTCCCCTAATATAAATAAGGGTTACCTTGGTTTATTGATAAGCTTGTTTTTTATCTCTCAAATAATTATACCCCGCTGCACTTATTTTTTATATTAAAAGTTGCAAAATAACCAAGTAAATAACTTTCTCAATTCATACAATTATTGTTTCTTGAACTTTACACATATTTTATTAGCATAAAACTTGTATCATTTAATTATACCTAATTTTTCTTTTATAAAAAACTTATTCTTGCGTAAGTCATCATAAATATATGAAGAAGCAAATCCTAAGTAACCACATAACAAAAAAAGAAGCACTTAAAGCATAAGAGTAAACTTGATATAAAAAAATAGTTTGATCAAATTAAAAGATAAGATAAATCTAAGTAACGGGATTTGTTATTTTGAAGATAGAAAAAAGAATGTATTAGATAGAAATTATCATCAATTGTAAGATAGGTGATGTTAAAAGGAATAGAAGAAAAGTTAGCTTTTATACCGAAGCAAGCTTGGCAAAGCCGCATCTGATAACGTGACATCTAACCACCAAAATCAAGTGGCCTTGCCACATTGCAACTTCTTTTAAAGCGCACATAACGTCATACTTAATATAATAAAGCTTTATCATGTAAACAATTTATATCTTTAATTTGAAAACAATTAATTAAAAAATTAAAAAATAATTAATTATTAAAGTTAGTAAGTAGGAATAGCGGTAAGGTTAAGCGAGGTGGGCGGAAGGG